>CM036943.2:34597319-34615387 GCA_020352615.2 Yoshiicerus persimilis | reverse complement strand
CTACCACTCCAAAACTACCACCTCAAAACTACCACTTCAAAACTACCACTCCAAAACCACCACTCCAAAACCACCACTTTAAAACTACCACTCCAAAACTACCACTGCAAAGCTACCACTCCAAAACTACCACTCCAAAACTACCACTCCAAAACTACCACTCCAAAACTACCACTCCAAAACTACCACCTCAAAACTACCACTCCAAAACTACCACCTCAAAACTACCACCTCAAAACTACCACCTCAAAACTACCACTCCAAAACTACCACTCCAAAACTACCACTCCAAAACTACCACCTCAAAACTACCACCTCAAAACTACCACCTCAAAACTACCACCCCTCAAAACTACCACCTCAAAACTACCACCTCAAAACTACCACTCCAAAACTACCACTCCAAAACTACCACTCCAAAACTACCACTCCAAAACTACCACCTCAAAACTACCACTCCAAAACTACCACTCCAAAACTACCACTCCAAAACTACCACTCCAAAACTACCACTCCAAAACTACCACTCCAAAACTACCACCTCAAAACTACCACCTCAAAACTACCACTCCAAAACTACCACTCCAAAACTACCACTCCAAAACTACCACTCCAAAACTACCACTCCAAAACTACCACTCCAAAACTACCACTCCAAAACTACCACTCCAAAACTACCACCTCAAAACTACCACTCCAAAACTACCACTCCAAAACTACCACTCCAAAACTACCACTCCAAAACTACCACTCCAAAACTACCACTCCAAAACTACCACTCCAAAACTACCACTCCAAAACTACCACTCCAAAACTACCACTCCAAAACTACCACTCCAAAACTACCACTCCAAAACTACCACTGCAAAGCTACCACTCCAAAACTACCACTCCAAAACTACCACTCCAAAACTACCACTCCAAAACTACCACTCCAAAACTACCACCTCAAAACTACCACTCCAAAACTACCACTTCAAAACTACCACTTCAAAACTACCACCTCAAAACTACCACCTCCACTCCAAAACTACCACTCCAAAACTACCACTCCAAAACTACCACCTCAAAACTACCACTCCAAAACTACCACTCCAAAACTACCACTCCAAAACTACCACCTCAAAACTACCACTCCAAAACTACCACTCCAAAACTACCACTCCAAAACTACCACTCCAAAACTACCACTCCAAAACTACCACTCCAAAACTACCACTCCAAAACTACCACTCCAAAACTACCACCTCAAAACTACCACCTCAAAACTACCACTCCAAAACTACCACTCCAAAACTACCACTCCAAAACTACCACTCCAAAACTACCACTCATAAACTACCACTCCAAAACTACCACTCCAAAACTACCACTCCAAAACTACCACTCCAAAACTACCACTCCAAAACTACCACTCCAAAACTACCACTCCAAAACTACCACTCCAAAACTACCACTCCAAAACTACCACTCCAAAACTACCACTCCAAAACTACCACTCCAAAACTACCACTCCAAAACTACCACTCCAAAACTACCACTCCAAAACTACCACTCCAAAACTACCACTCCAAAACTACCACTCCAAAACTACCACTCCAAAACTACCACTCCAAAACTACCACCTCAAAACTACCACTCCAAAACTACCACTCCAAAACTACCACTCCAAAACTACCACCTCAAAACTACCACCTCAAAACTACCACTCCAAAACTACCACTCCAAAACTACCACTCCAAAACTACCACTCCAAAACTACCACCTCAAAACTACCACTCCAAAACTACCACTCCAAAACTACCACCTCAAAACTACCACCTCAAAACTACCACTCCAAAACTACCACTCCAAAACTACCACTCCAAAACTACCACTCCAAAACTACCACTCCAAAACTACCACCTCAAAACTACCACCTCAAAACTACCACCTCAAAACTACCACTCCAAAACTACCACTCAAAACTACCACCTCAAAACTACCACCTCAAAACTACCACTCCAAAACTACCACTCTAAAACTACCACTCAAAACTACCACTCCAAAACTACCACCTCAAAACTACCACTCCAAAACTACCACTCCAAAACTACCACCTCAAAACTACCACTCAAAACTACCACTCCAAAACTACCACTCCAAAACTACCACTCCAAAACTACCACTCCAAAACTACCACTCCAAAACTACCACTCAAAACTACCACTCCAAAACTACCACTCCAAAACTACCACTCCAAAACTACCACTCCAAAACTACCACCTCAAAACTACCACCTCAAAACTACCACTCCAAAACTACCACTCCAAAACTACCACCTCAAAACTACCACTCCAAAACTACCACTCAAAACTACCACTCCAAAACTACCACTCCAAAACTACCACTCCAAAACTACCACTTCAAAACTACCACGCCAAAACTACCACCTCAAAACTACCACTGCAAAACTTCAAACTTAAAACTACCATCTGATAAATACCACGTCAAAACTACCACTCCAAAACTACCACCTCAAAACTACCACCTCAAAACTACCACTCCAAAACTACCACTCCAAAACTACCACTCCAAAACTACCACTCCAAAACTACCACCTCAAAACTACCACTCCAAAACTACCACTCCAAAACTACCACTCCAAAACTACCACTCCAAAACTACCACTCCAAAACTACCACTCCAAAACTACCACTCCAAAACTACCACTCCAAAACTACCACTCAAAACTACCACTCAAAAACTACCACTCCAAAACTACCACCTCAAAACTACCACTCAAAAACTACCACTCCAAAACTACCACTCCAAAACTACCACTCCAAAACTACCACCTCAAAACTACCACTCCAAAACTACCACTCCAAAACTACCACTCCAAAACTACCACTCCAAAACTACCACTCCAAAACTACCACTCCAAAACTACCACTCCAAAACTACCACTCCAAAACTACCACTCCAAAACTACCACTCCAAAACTACCACTCCAAAACTACCACCTCAAAACTACCACTCCAAAACTACCACCTCAAAACTACCACTCCAAAACTACCACCTCAAAACTACCACTCCAAAACTACCACCTCAAAACTACCACCTCAAAACTACCACCTCAAAACTACCACCTCAAAACTACCACTCCAAAACTACCACCTCAAAACTACCACTCCAAAACTACCACTCCAAAACTACCACCTCAAAACTACCACTCCAAAACTACCACTCCAAAACTACCACTCCAAAACTACCACTCCAAAACTACCACTCCAAAACTACCACTCCAAAACTACCACTCCAAAACTACCACTCCAAAACTACCACTCCAAAACTACCACCTCAAAACTACCACTCCAAAACTACCACCTCAAAACTACCACCTCAAAACTACCACCTCAAAACTACCACCTCAAAACTACCACTCCAAAACTACCCTCAAAACTACCACCTCAAAACTACCACTCCAAAACTACCACCTCAAAACTACCACCTCAAAACTACCACCTCAAAACTACCACCTCAAAACTACCACCTCAAAACTACCACCTCAAAACTACCACCTCAAAACTACCACTCCAAAACTACCACTCCAAAACTACCACTCCAAAACTACCACTCCAAAACTACCACTCCAAAACTACCACCTCAAAACTACCACCTCAAAACTACCACTCCAAAACTACCACTCCAAAACTACCACTCCAAAACTACCACTCCAAAACTACCACCTCAAAACTACCACCTCAAAACTACCACTCCAAAACTACCACTCCAAAACTACCACTCCAAAACTACCACTCCAAAACTACCACTCCAAAACTACCACCTCAAAACTACCACCTCAAAACTACCACCTCAAAACTACCACTCCAAAACTACCACTCCAAAACTACCACTCCAAAACTACCACTCCAAAACTACCACTCAAAAACTACCACTCCAAAACTACCACTCCAAAACTACCACTCCAAAACTACCACTCCAAAACTACCACTCCAAAACTACCACTCCAAAACTACCACTCAAAACTACCACCTCAAAACTACCACTCCAAAACTACCACTCCAAAACTACCACTCCAAAACTACCACTCCAAAACTACCACTCAAAACTACCACTCCAAAACTACCACTCCAAAACTACCACTCATAAACTACCACCTCAAAACTACCACTCCAAAACTACCACTCCAAAACTACCACTCCAAAACTACCATTCCAAAACTACCACTCCAAAACTACCACCTCAAAACTACCACTCCAAAACTACCACTCCAAAACTACCACTCCAAAACTAGCACCTCAAAACTACCACTCCAAAACTACCACTCCAAAACTACCACCTCAAAACTACCACTCCAAAACTACCACTCCAAAACTACCACTCCAAAACTACCACTCCAAAACTACCACCTCAAAACTACCACTCCAAAACTACCACTCCAAAACTACCACTCCAAAACTACCACTCCAAAACTACCACTCCAAAACTACCACTCCAAAACTACCACTCCAAAACTACCACTCCAAAACTACCACTCCAAATGAAGACTCCAAAACTACCACTCCAAAACTACCACCTCAAAACTACCACTCCAAAACTACCACTCAAAACTACCACTCCAAAACTACCACCTCAAAACTACCACCTCAAAACTACCACCTCAAAACTACCACTCCAAAACTACCACTCCAAAACTACCACTCCAAAACTACCACCTCAAAACTACCACTCCAAAACTACCACCTCAAAACTACCACTCCAAAACTGCCACCCTAAAACTGCCATTTCAAAACTACAACCTCAAAACTACCACCTCAAAACTACCACTCCAAAACTACCCAAAACTAGAACTCCAAAACTACCACTCCAAAACGACCACCTCAAAACTACCACTCCAAAACTACCACCTCAAAACTACCACCTCAAAACTACCACTCAAAATTACCACTCCAAAACTACCACTCCAAAACTACCACTCCAAAACTACCACTCCAAAACTACCACCTCAAAACTACCACCTCAAAACTCAAAACTACCACTCCAAAACTACAACCTCAAAACTACCACCTCAAAACTACCACCTCAAAACTACCACTCCAAAACTACCACTCCAAAACTACCACTCCAAAACTACCACTCCAAAACTACCACTCCAAAACTACCACTCCAAAACTACCACTCCAAAACTACCACTCCAAAACTACCACTCCAAAACTACCACTCCAAAACTACCACTCCAAAACTACCACTCCAAAACTACCACCTCAAAACTACCACCTCAAAACTACCACTCCAAAACTACCACTCCAAAACTACCACTCCAAAACTACCACTCCAAAACTACCACTCCAAAACTACCACTCCAAAACTACCACTCCAAAACTACCACTCCAAAACTACCACTCCAAAACTACCACTCCAAAACTACCACCTCAAAACTACCACTCCAAAACTACCACTCCAAAACTACCACCTCAAAACTACCACCTCAAAACTACCACCTCAAAACTACCACTCCAAAACTACCACTCCAAAACTACCACTCCAAAACTACCACTCCAAAACTACCACTCCAAAACTACCACCTCAAAACTACCACCTCAAAACTACCACTCCAAAACTACCACTCCAAAACTACCACTCCAAAACTACCACTCCAAAACTACCACTCCAAAACTACCACTCCAAAACTACCACTCCAAAACTACCACTCCAAAACTACCACTCCAAAACTACCACCTCAAAACTACCACTCCAAAACTACCACTCCAAAACTACCACTCCAAAACTACCCCTCAAAACTACCACCTCAAAACTACCACCTCCAAACTACCACTCCAAAACTACCACTCCAAAACTACCACTCATAAACTACCACTCCAAAACTACCACTCCAAAACTACCACTCCAAAACTACCACTCCAAAACTACCACTCCAAAACTACCACTCCAAAACTACCACTCCAAAACTACCACCTCAAAACTACCACCTCAAAACTACCACCTCAAAACTACCACCTCAAAACTACCACCTCAAAACTACCACCTCAAAACTACCACTCAAAAACTACCACTCCAAAACTACCACTCCAAAACTACCACCTCAAAACTACCACCTCAAAACTACCACCTCAAAACTACCACTCCAAAACTACCACTCCAAAACTACCACTCCAAAACTACCACTCCAAAACTACCACTCCAAAACTACCACCTCAAAACTACCACCTCAAAACTACCACCTCAAAACTACCACCTCAAAACTACCACCTCAAAACTACCACCTCAAAACTACCACCTCAAAACTACCACTCCAAAACTACCACTCCAAAACTACCACTCCAAAACTACCACCTCAAAACTACCACCTCAAAACTACCACCTCAAAACTACCACCTCAAAACTACCACCTCAAAACTACCACCTCAAAACTACCACTACCACTCCAAAACTACCACTCCAAAACTACCACTCCAAAACTACCACTCCAAAACTACCACTCCAAAACTACCACTCCAAAACTACCACTCCAAAACTACCACCTCAAAACTACCACCTCAAAACTACCACCTCAAAACTACCACTCCAAAACTACCACTCCAAAACTACCACTCCAAAACTACCACCTCAAAACTACCACCTCAAAACTACCACCTCAAAACTACCACCTCAAAACTACCACCTCAAAACTACCACCTCAAAACTACCACCTCAAAACTACCACTCCAAAACTACCACCTCAAAACTACCACCTCAAAACTACCACTCCAAAACTACCACTCCAAAACTACCACTCCAAAACTACCACTCCAAAACTACCACTCCAAAACTACCACTCCAAAACTACCACTCCAAAACTACCACTCCAAAACTACCACCTCAAAACTACCACTCCAAAACTACCACTCCAAAACTACCACTCAAACTACCACCTCAAAACTACCACTCCAAAACTACCACCTCAAAACTACCACCTCAAAACTACCACTCCAAAACTACCACCTCAAAACTACCACCTCAAAACTACCACCTCAAAACTACCACCTCAAAACTACCACCTCAAAACTACCACCTCAAAACTACCACCTCAAAACTACCACTCCAAAACTACCACCTTACCACTCCAAAACTACCACTCCAAAACTACCACCTCAAAACTACCACCTCAAAACTACCACTCCAAAACTACCACTCCAAAACTACCACTCCAAAACTACCACTCCAAAACTACCACTCCAAAACTACCACCTCAAAACTACCACCTCAAAACTACCACTCCAAAACTACCACCTCAAAACTACCACTCCAAAACTACCACTCCAAAACTACCACCTCAAAACTACCACCTCAAAACTACCACCTCAAAACTACCACTCCAAAACTACCACTCCAAAACTACCACTCCAAAACTACCACTCCAAAACTACCACTCCAAAACTACCACTCCAAAACTACCACTCCAAAACTACCACTCCAAAACTACCACTCCAAAACTACCACTCCAAAACTACCACTCCAAAACTACCACTCCAAAACTACCACTCCAAAACTACCACCTCAAAACTACCACTCCAAAACTACCACTCCAAAACTACCACTCCAAAACTACCACTCCAAAACTACCACTCCAAAACTACCACTCCAAAACTACCACTCCAAAACTACCACTCCAAAACTACCACTCCAAAACTACCACTCCAAAACTACCACTCCAAAACTACCACTCCAAAACTACCACTCCAAAACTACCACAACAAAACTACCACTCCAAAACTACCACTCCAAAACTACCACTCCAAAACTACCACTCCAAAACTACCACTCCAAAACTACCACTCCAAAACTACCACTCCAAAACTACCACCTCAAAACTACCACCTCAAAACTACCACTCCAAAACTACCACTCCAAAACTACCACTCCAAAACTACCACTCCAAAACTACCACTCCAAAACTACCACTCCAAAACTACCACTCCAAAACTACCACTCCAAAACTACCACTCCAAAACTACCACTCCAAAACTACCACCTCAAAACTACCACCTCAAAACTACCACCTCAAAACTACCACCTCAAAACTACCACCTCAAAACTACCACCTCAAAACTACCACCTCAAAACTACCACTCCAAAACTACCACCTCAAAACTACCACCTCAAAACTACCACCTCAAAACTACCACCTCAAAACTACCACCTCAAAACTACCACCTCAAAACTACCACCTCAAAACTACCACTCCAAAACTACCACCTCAAAACTACCACTCCAAAACTACCACTCCAAAACTACCACTCTACCACCTCAAAACTACCACTCCAAAACTACCAACTCAAAACTACCACTCCAAAACTACCACCTCAAAACTACCACTCCAAAACTACCACCTCAAAACTACCACCTCAAAACTACCACCTCAAAACTACCACCTCAAAACTACCACCTCAAAACTACCACTCCAAAACTACCACTCCAAAACTACCACCTCAAAACTACCACTCCAAAACTACCACTCCAAAACTACCACCTCAAAACTACCACCTCAAAACTACCACCTCAAAACTACCACTCCAAAACTACCACTCCAAAACTACCACCTCAAAACTACCACTCCAAAACTACCACTCCAAAACTACCACCTCAAAACTACCACCTCAAAACTACCACCTCAAAACTACCACCTCAAAACTAGCACTCCAAAGTACCACTCCAAAACTACCACTCCAAAACTACCACTCCAAAACTACCACTCAAAACTACCACTCCAAAACTACCACTCCAAAACTACCACTCCAAAACTACCACTCCAAAACTACCACTCCAAAACTACCACTCCAAAACTACCACTCCAAAACTACCACTCCAAAACTACCACTCCAAAACTACCACTCCAAAACTACCACTCCAAAACTACCACTCCAAAACTACCACTCAAAACTACCACTCCAAAACTACCACTCCAAAACTACCACTCCAAAACTACCACTCCAAAACTACCACTCCAAAACTACCACTCCAAAACTACCACTCCAAAACTACCAACTCAAAACTACCACTCCAAAACTACCACCTCAAAACTACCACCTCAAAACTACCACTCCAAAACTACCACTCCAAAACTACCAACTCAAAACTACCACTCCAAAACTACAACCTCAAAACTACCACCTCAAAATTACCACCTCAAAACTACCACCTCAAAACTACCACCTCAAAACTACCGCCTCAAAACTACCACTCCAAAACTACAACCTCAAAACTACCACTCCAAAACTACCACTCCAAAACTACCACCTCAAAACTACCACCTCAAAACTACCACCTCAAAACTACCGCCTCAAAACTACCACTCCAAAACTACCACCTCAAAACTACCACTCCAAAGTACCACTCCAAAACTACCACTCCAAAACTACCACCTCAAAACTACCACTCCAAAACTCAAAACTACCACTCCAAAACTACCACCTCAAAACTACCACTCCAAAACTACCACTCCAAAACTACCACTCCAAAACTACCACTCCAAAACTACCACCTCAAAACTACCACCTCAAAACTACCACTCCAAAACTACCACTCCAAAACTACCACTCCAAAACTACCACTCCAAAACTACCACTCCAAAACTACCACTCCAAAACTACCACTCCAAAACTACCACTCCAAAACTACCACTCCAAAACTACCACCTCAAAACTACCACCTCAAAACTACCACTCCAAAACTACCACTCCAAAACTACCACTCAAACTACCACCTCAAAACTACCACTCCAAAACTACCACTCCAAAACTACCACCTCAAAACTACCACTCCAAAACTACCACCTCAAAACTACCACCTCAAAACTACCACCTCAAAACTACCACCTCAAAACTACCACCTCAAAACTACCACTCCAAAACTACCACTCCAAAACTACCACCTCAAAACTACCACCTCAAAACTACCACCTCAAAACTACCACTCCAAAACTACCACTCCAAAACTACCACTCCAAAACTACCACTCCAAAACTACCACTCCAAAACTACCACTCCAAAACTACCACTCCAAAACTACCACTCCCTCAAAACTACCACTCCAAAACTACCACCTCAAAACTACCACCTCAAAACTACCACCTCAAAACTACCACCTCAAAACCTCAAAACTACCACCTCAAAACTACCACCTCAAAACTACCACCTCAAAACTACCACCTCAAAACTACCACTCCAAAACTACCACCTCAAAACTACCACTACCACTCCAAAACTACCACCTCAAAACTACCACCTCAAAACTACCACCTCAAAACTACCACTCCAAAACTACCACTCCAAAACTACCACTTCAAAACTACCACTCCAAAACTACCACCTCAAAACTACCACCTCAAAACTACCACCTCAAAACTACCACCCCAAAACTACCACCTCAAAACTACCACTCCAAAACTACCACTCCAAAACTACCACTCCAAAACTACCACCTCAAAACTACCACCTCAAAACTACCACCTCAAAACTACCACCTCAAAACTACCACCTCAAAACTACCACTCCAAAACTACCACTCCAAAACTACCACTCCAAAACTACCACCTCAAAACTACCACCTCAAAACTACCACCTCAAAACTACCACATCAAAACTACCACCTCAAAACTACCACCTCAAAACTACCACCTCAAAACTACCACCTCAAAACTACCACATCAAAACTACCACATCAAAACTACCACTCCAAAACTACCACCTCAAAACTACCACCTCAAAACTACCACCTCAAAACTACCACTCCAAAACTACCACCTCAAAACTACCACCCAAACAACCATTCCAAAACTACCACTCCAAAACTACCACTCCAAAACTACCACTCCAAAACTACCACTCCAAAACTACCACTCCAAAACTAACACCTCAAAACTACCACTCCAAAACTACCACTCCAAAACTACCACCTCAAAACTACCACTCCAAAACTACCACTCCAAAACTACCACTCCAAAACTACCACCTCAAAACTACCACTCCAAAACTAACACTCCAAAACTAAAACTCCAAAACTACCACTCCAAAACTACCACCTCAAAACTACCACCTCAAAACTACCACCTCAAAACTACCACTCCAAAACTACCACCTCAAAACTACCACTCCAAAACTACCACCTCAAAACTACCACCTCAAAACTACCACTCCAAAACTACCACCTCAAAACTACCACCTCAAAACTACCACTCCAAAACTACCACTCCAAAACTACCACTCCAAAACTACCACATCAAAACTACCACCTCAAAACTACCACCTCAAAACTACCACCTCAAAACTACCACCCCAAAACTACCACTCCAAAACTACCACTCCAAAACTACCACTCCAAAACTACCACTCCAAAACTAACACTCCAAAACTACCACTCCAAAACTACCACTCCAAAACTACCACTCCAAAACTACCACCTCAAAACTACCACTCCAAAACTACCACTCCAAAACTACCACTCCAAAACTACCACTCAAAAACTACCACTCCAAAACTACCACCTCAAAACTACCACTCCAAAACTACCACTCCAAAACTACCACTCCAAAACTACCACTCCAAAACTACCACTCCAAAACTACCACTCCAAAACTACCACCTCAAAACTACCACTCCAAAACTACCACTCCAAAACTACCACTCCAAAACTACCACTCCAAAACTACCACTCCAAAACTACCACTCCAAAACTACCACTCCAAAACTACCACTCCAAAACTACCACTCCAAAACTACCACCTCAAAACTACCACTCCAAAACTACCACTCCAAAACTACCACTCCAAAACTACCACCTCAAAACTACCACTCCAAAACTACCACTCCAAAACTACCACTCCAAAACTACCACCTCAAAACTACCACTCCAAAACTACCACTCCAAAACTACCCTCAAAACTACCACCTCAAAACTACCACCTCAAAACTACCACCTCAAAACTACCACCTCAAAACTACCACCTCAAAACTACCACAAACTACCACTCCAAAACTACCACTCCAAAACTACCACCTCAAAACTACCACTCCAAAACTACGACTCCAAAACTACCACTCCAAAACTACCACTCCAAAACTACCACCTCAAAACTACCACCTCAAAACTACCACCTCAAAACTACCACCTCAAAACTACCACCTCAAAACTACCACCTCAAAACTACCACCTCAAAACTACCACTCCAAAACTACCACTCCAAAACTACCACTCCAAAACTACCACTCCAAAACTACCACTCCAAAACTACCACTCCAAAACTACCACTCCAAAACTACCACTCCAAAACTACCACTCCAAAACTACCACCTCAAAACTACCACTCCAAAACTACCACTCCAAAACTACCACTCCAAAACTACCACTCCAAAACTACCACCTCAAAACTACCACTCCAAAACTAACACTCCAAAACTACAACTCCAAAACTACCACTCCAAAACTACCACCTCAAAACTACCACCTCAAAACTACCACCTCAAAACTACCACCTCAAAACTACCACCTCAAAACTACCACTCCAAAACTACCACCTCAAAACTACCACCTCAAAACTACCACCTCAAAACTACCACCTCAAAACTACCACCTCAAAACTACCACCTCAAAACTACCACCTCAAAACTACCACTCCAAAACTACCACTCCAAAACTACCACTCCAAAACTACCACTCCAAAACTACCACTCCAAAACTACCACATCAAAACTACCACCTCAAAACTACCACCTCAAAACTACCACTCCAAAACTACCACCTCAAAACTACCACTCCAAAACTACCACTCCAAAACTACCACTCCAAAACTACCACTCCAAAACTACCACTCTACCACCTCAAAACTACCACTCCAAAACTACCACCTCAAAACTACCACCTCAAAACTACCATCTCAAAACTACCACCTCAAAACTACCACCTCAAAACTACCACCTCAAAACTACCACCTCAAAACTACCACCTCAAAACTACCACCTCAAAACTACCACCTCAAAACTACCACCTCAAAACTACCACCTCAAAACTACCACCTCAAAACTACCACCTCAAAACTACCACCTCAAAACTACCACCTCAAAACTACCACTCCAAAACTACCACTACAAAACTACCACTCCAAAACTACCACTCCAAAACTACCACTCCAAAACTACCACATCAAAACTACCACCGCAAAACTACCACTCCAAAACTAAGACTCCAAAACGACCACTCCAAAACTACCATTCCAAAACTACCACTCCAAAACTACCATCTCAAAACTACCACCTCAAAACTACCACCTCAAAACTACCACATCAAAACTACCACCTCAAAACTACCACCTCAAAACTACCACCTCAAAACTACCACCTCAAAACTACCACCTCAAAACTACCACCTCAAAACTACCACCTCAAAACTACCACCTCAAAACTACCACTCCAAAACTACCACCTCAAAACTACCACCTCAAAACTACCACTCCAAAACTACCACCCCAAAACTCCAAAACTACCACCTCAAAACTACCACCTCAAAACTACCACCTCAAAACTACCACTCCAAAACTACCACTCCAAAACTACCACTCCAAAACTACCACTCCAAAACTACCACTCCAAAACTACCACATCAAAACTACCACCTCAAAACTACCACTCTAAAACTAAGACTCCAAAACGACCACTCCAAAACTACCATTCCAAAACTACCACTCCAAAACTACCATCTCAAAACTACCACCTCAAAACTACCACCTCAAAACTACCACCTCAAAACTACCACCTCAAAACTACCACCTCAAAACTACCACCTCAAAACTACCACTCTAAAAAAACACCCTCAAATAAACACCCAAAAACTACCACTTCAAAACTACACCTCAAATATACCACCCTAAAACTACACCCTAAATATTCACCCTCAAAACTACCACCTCAAAACTACCACTTCAAAATTACTACTTCAATTATTACTACATCTTATGTGTTCCTCAGACCCACGGTCTAGCACACAAAGCTACCACTTTACAATCATATCGAACTACAGTCCGAATAGTCCACTTCATAATAACTACTACTCAGAAGACTGAGCCACTGTCCCTGAAACGTGATCACGTCTGAAACTACCAGTGCTCCAACACACCTATGCCAATACTGAGAAACCACACACTCCGAGCACCCTTAAATATACACCCTCAAAACTACCACCTCTAAATACTACACCCTAAAGACTACACTCTAAAACTACACCCTTAAAACTACACTATAAAACTACCCCTCAAAAATGCACCTCTAAATACCACCCTGAAAATACACCTCTAAAACTACCCCTCAAAAACAACTTCGAAATACACCCTTAATATACACTCCAAAAACTACACCCTGAATATACACACTTCAAATGCACGCTGAAAGAGCACCCTCAAAAATACACACTCAAAAGTACCACCTCAAAAAACACTCTCGAAATACGACTCGAGAACACTAACGAACTTCAAAACTAACGACTTCACAAACTACCACTCGAAAATTCGAAAGCTAAATCAAAATCGTACAATAACAATCCACTTCGAAAGTAACTCAATACTCGTAAAAACTACCATCTTCAAGATAATCAAGATTCAAAGAATATAAAGCAAACCCATCCAAACTACCACCTCAAAACTACCACCTCAAAACTACCACCTCAAAACTACCACCTCAAAACTACCACCTCAAAACTACCACCTCAAAACTACCACTCTAAAACTACCACCTCAAAACTACCACCTCAAAACTACCACTCCAAAACTACCACTCCAAAACTACCACTCCAAAACTACCACTCCAAAACTACCACTCCAAAACTACCACCTCAAAACTACCACCTCAAAACTACCACTCCAAAACTACCACTCCAAAACTAACACTCCAAAACTACCACTCCAAAACTACCACTCCAAAACTACCACTCCAAAACTACCACTCCAAAACTACCACTCCAAAACTACCACTCCAAAACTACCACATCAAAACTACCACCTCAAAACTACCACTCCAAAACTACCACTCCAAAACTACCACCTCAAAACTACCACCTCAAAACTACCACCTCAAAACTACCACCTCAAAACTACCACCTCAAAACTGCCACCTCAAAACTACCACCTCAAAACTACCACCTCAAAACTACCACTCCAAAACTACCACTCCAAAACTACCACTCCAAAACTACCACCTCAAAACTACCACTCCAAAACTACCACCTCAAAACTACCACCTCAAAACTACCACCTCAAAACTACCACCTCAAAACTACCACCTCAAAACTACCACCTCAAAACTACCTCCTCAAAACTACCACCTCAAAACTACCACCTCAAAACTACCACCTCAAAACTACCACCTCAAAACTACCACCTCAAAACTACCACCTCAAAACTACCACTCCAAAACTACCACTCCAAAACTACCACTCCAAAACTACCACCTCAAAACTACCACCTCAAAACTACCACCTCAAAACTACCACTCCAAAACTAACACTCCAAAACTACCACTCCAAAACTACCACCTCAAAACTACCACCTCAAAACTACCACCTCAAAACTACCACCTCAAAGCTACCACCTCAAAACTACCACCTCAAAACTACCACCTCAAAACTACCACCTCAAAACTACCACCTCAAAACTACCACCTCAAAACTACCACCTCAAAACTACCACCTCAAAACTACCACCTCAAAACTACCACTCCAAAACTACCACCTCAAAACTACAACTCCAAAACTACCACCTCAAAACTACCACCTCAAAACTACCACCTCAAAACTACCACCTCAAAACTACCACCTCAAAACTACAACTCCAAAACTACCACCTCAAAACTACCACCTCAAAACTACCACCTCAAAACTACCACCTCAAAACTACCACTCCAAAACTACCACTACACAACTACCACTCCAAAATTACCACTCCAAAACTTCCACTCCAAAACTACCACATCAAAACTACCACCTCAAAACTACCACTCCAAAACTACCATCTCAAAACTACCACCTCAAAACTACCACCTCAAAACTACCACCTCAAAACTACCACCTCAAAACTACCACCTCAAAACTACCACCTCAAAACTACCACCTCAAAACTACCACCTCAAAACTACCACCTCAAAACTACCACCTCAAAAGTACCACCTCAAAACTACCACCTCAAAACTACCACCTCAAAACTACCACCTCAAAACTACCACGTTTAAAAAAACACCCTCAAATAAACACCCATAAAAATACACCTTCGAAAATCTACGGTTAGATATACACCCTTAAAAATACACCCTTGAAAATACACCCTTAATTATACACCCTTAAAAATACACCCTTAAATATTCACCCTTAAAAATACACCTTTAAGAAGGCACCCTTAAATATACACCCTTAAAAATGCACCTCTAAATATACACCCTTAAAGATACACTTTTATATATACCCCCTGATAAAACAATTTTGATAATACACCCTTTAATATACACTCCAAAAAATACACCCTTGATTATACACATTTCAATATGCACGCTGAAAGAGGCACCCTAAAAAATACACACTTAAAAGTGCACACCTAAAAAAACACTCTTGAATATACGATTCGTAGAACACTAATCGAACTTTTGAAAACTAAATCGAGATTCACAAAATACCAATCGAAATTTCGAAAGGTAAATCAAAATTCGTAGAATAACAATCCAACTTTGAAAGGTAAATCAATATTCGTAAAATACTAATGGCAATTTTTAAGGATAAATCAAGATTCAAAGAATATAAAGCAAACCCATCCAAACTACCACCTCAAAACTACCACCTCAAAACTACCACCTCAAAACTACCACCTCAAAACTACCACCTCAAAACTACCACCTCAAAACTACCACCTCAAAACTACCACCCCAAAACTACCACTCCAAAACTACCACCTCAAAACTACCACCTCAAAACTACCACCTCAAAACTACCACCTCAAAACTACCACCTCAAAACTACCACCTCAAAACTACCACCTCAAAACTACCACTCCAAAACTACCACTCCAAAACTACCACTCCAAAACTACCACCTCAAAACTACCACCTCAAAACTACCACCCCAAAACTACCACCTCAAAACTACCACCTCAAAACTACCACCTCAAAACTACCACTCCAAAACTACCACTCCAAAACTACCACTCCAAAACTAACACTCCAAAACTACCACTCCAAAACTACCACTCCAAAACTACCACTCCAAAACTACCACTCCAAAACTACCACTCCATAACTACCACTCCAAAACTACCACTCCAAAACTACCACTCCAAAACTACCACTCCAAAACTACCACCTCAAAACTACCACCTCAAAACTACCACCTCAAAACTACCACCTCAAAACTACCACCTCAAAACTACCACTCCAAAACTACCACTCCAAAACTAACACTCCAAAACTACCACTCCAAAACTACCACCTCAAAACTACCACTCCAAAACTACCACTCCAAAACTACCACTCCAAAACTACCACTACATAACTACCACTCCAAAATTACCACTCCAAAACTTCCACTCCAAAACTACCACATCAAAACTACCACCTCAAAACTACCACTCCAAAACTAAGACTCCAAAACTACCACCTCAAAACTACCACCTCAAAACTACCACCTCAAAACTACCACCTCAAAACTACCACCTCAAAACTACCACCTCAAAACTGCCACCTCAAAACTACCACCTCAAAACTACCACCTCAAAACTACCACCTCAAAACTACCACTCCAAAACTACCACTCCAAAACTACCACCTCAAAACTACCACCTCAAAACTACCACTCCAAAACTACCACCTCAAAACTACCACCTCAAAACTACCACCTCAAAACTACCACCTCAAAGCTACCACCTCAAAACTACCACCTCAAAACTACCACCTCAAAACTACCACCTCAAAACTACCACCTCAAAACTACCACCTCAAAACTACCCCCTCAAAACTACCACCTCAAAACTACCACGTTTA
>CM036943.2:34333219-34597219 GCA_020352615.2 Yoshiicerus persimilis | reverse complement strand
ACTCCAAAACTACCACTCCAAAACTACCACCTCAAAACTACCACCTCAAAACTACCACCTCAAAACTACCACCTCAAAACTACCACCTCAAAACTACCACCTCAAAACTACCACCTCAAAACTACCACCTCAAAACTACCACCTCAAAACTACCACCTCAAAACTACCACCTCAAAACTACCACCTCAAAACTACCACCTCAAAACTACCACTCCAAAACTACCACCTCAAAACTACCACCTCAAAACTACCACTCCAAAACTACCACCTCAAAACTACCACTCCAAAACTACCACTCCAAAACTACCACTCCAAAACTACCACTCCAAAACTACCACTCCAAAACTACCACCTCAAAACTACCACCTCAAAACTACCACTCCAAAACTACCACCTCAAAACTACCACCTCAAAACTACCACCTCAAAACTACCACTCCAAAACTACCACCTCAAAACTACTACCACCTCAAAACTACCACCTCAAAACTACCACCTCAAAACTACCACTCCAAAACTACCACTCCAAAACTACCACTCCAAAACTACCACTCCAAAACTACCACTCCAAAACTACCACTCCAAAACTACCACTCCAAAACTACCACCTCAAAACTACCACCTCAAAACTACCACCTCAAAACTACCACCTCAAAACTACCACTCCAAAACTACCACTCCAAAACTACCACCTCAAAACTACCACCTCAAAACTACCACCTCAAAACTACCACCTCAAAACTACCACTCCAAAACTACCACCTCAAAACTACCACCTCAAAACTACCACCTCAAAACTACCACCTCAAAACTACCACTCCAAAACTACCACTCCAAAACTACCACCTCAAAACTACCACCTCAAAACTACCACCTCAAAACTACCACCTCAAAACTACCACCTCAAAACTACCACCTCAAAACTACCACCTCAAAACTACCACTCAAAAACTACCACTCCAAAACTACCACTCCAAAACTACCACTCCAAAACTACCACTCCAAAACTACCACTCCAAAACTACCACTCCAAAACTACCACCTCAAAACTACCACCTCAAAACTACCACTCCAAAACTACCACCTCAAAACTACCACCTCAAAACTACCACTCCAAAACTACCACTCCAAAACTACCACTCCAAAACTACCACTCCAAAACTACCACTCCAAAACTACCACTCCAAAACTACCACCTCAAAACTACCACCTCAAAACTACCACCTCAAAACTACCACCTCAAAACTACCACCTCAAAACTACCACCTCAAAACTACCACTCAAAACTACCACTCCAAAACTACCACTCCAAAACTACCACTCCAAAACTACCACCTCAAAACTACCACTCCAAAACTACCACTCAAAACTACCACTCCAAAACTACCACTCCAAAACTACCACTCCAAAACTACCACTCCAAAACTACCACTCCAAAACTACCACTCCAAAACTACCACTCAAAACTACCACTCCAAAACTACCACCTCAAAACTACCACCTCAAAACTACCACCTCAAAACTACCACCTCAAAACTACCACCTCAAAACTACCACCTCAAAACTACCACTCCAAAACTACCACTCCAAAACTACCACTCCAAAACTACCACTCCAAAACTACCACTCCAAAACTACCACTCCAAAACTACCACTCCAAAACTACCACTCCAAAACTACCACTCCAAAACTACCACCTCAAAACTACCACTCCAAAACTACCACTCCAAAACTACCACTCCAAAACTACCACTCCAAAACTACCACTCCAAAACTACCACTCCAAAACTACCACCTCAAAACTACCACCTCAAAACTACCACCTCAAAACTACCACTCAAAAACTACCACTCCAAAACTACCACTCCAAAACTACCACTCCAAAACTACCACTCCAAAACTACCACTCCAAAACTACCACTCCAAAACTACCACTCAAAACTACCACTCCAAAACTACCACCTCAAAACTACCACCTCAAAACTACCACCTCAAAACTACCACCTCAAAACTACCACTCCAAAACTACCACTCCAAAACTACCACCTCAAAACTACCACCTCAAAACTACCACTTTAAAACTACCACTCCAAAACTACCACTCCAAAACTACCACTCCAAAACTACCACTCCAAAACTACCACTCCAAAACTACCACTCAAAACTACCACTCCAAAACTACCACCTCAAAACTACCACCTCAAAACTACCACCTCAAAACTACCACCTCAAAACTACCACCTCAAAACTACCACTCCAAAACTACCACTCCAAAACTACCACTCCAAAACTACCACTCCAAAACTACCACCTCAAAACTACCACCTCAAAACTACCACTCCAAAACTACCACTCCAAAACTACCACTCCAAAACTACCACTCCAAAACTACCACTCCAAAACTACCACTCCAAAACTACCACTCCAAAACTACCACTCCAAAACTACCACTCCAAAACTACCACTCAAAACTACCACTCCAAAACTACCACTCCAAAACTACCACTCCAAAACTACCACTCCAAAACTACCACTCCAAAACTACCACCTCAAAACTACCACTCCAAAACTACCACCTCAAAACTACCACCTCAAAACTACCACCTCAAAACTACCACCTCAAAACTACCACTCCAAAACTACCACTCCAAAACTACCACTCCAAAACTACCACTCCAAAACTACCACTCCAAAACTACCACTCCAAAACTACCACTCCAAAACTACCACTCCAAAACTACCACCTCAAAACTACAACCTCAAAACTACCACCTCAAAACTACCACTCCAAAACTACCACTCGAAAACTACCACTCCAAAACTACCACTCCAAAACTACCACTCAAAACTACCACCTCAAAACTACCACCTCAAAACTACCACTCCAAAACTACCACCTTAAAATTCCCCACTCAAAACTACCACCTCAAAACTACCACCTCAAAACTACCACCTCAAAACTACCACTCCAAAACTACCACTCCAAAACTACCACTCCAAAACTACCACTCCAAAACTACCACTCCAAAACTACCACCTCAAAACTACCACCTCAAAACTACCACCTCAAAACTACCACCTCAAAACTACCACTCCAAAACTACCACCTCAAAACCACCACCTCAAAACTACCACTCCAAAACTACCACTCCAAAACTACCACCTCAAAACTACCACCTCAAAGTACCACCTCAAACTACCACCTCAAAACTACCACCTCAAAACCACCACCTCAAAACTACCACTCCAAAACTACCACCTCAAAACTACCACCTCAAAACTACCACTCCAAACTACCACCTCAAAACTACCACCTCAAAACTACCACCTCAAAACTACCACCTCAAAACTACCACTCCAAAACTACCACTCCAAAACTACCACTCCAAAACTACCACTCCAAAACTACCACTCCAAAACTACCACTCCAAAACTACCACTCCAAAACTACCACTCCAAAACTACCACTCCAAAACTACCACCTCAAAACTACCACCTCAAAACTACCACTCCAAAACTACCACCTAAACTACCACTCAAAACTACCACTCCAAAACTACCACTCCAAAACTACCACTCCAAAACTACCACTCCAAAACTACCACTCCAAAACTACCACTCCAAAACTACCACTCCAAAACTACCACTCCAAAACTACCACTCCAAAACTACCACTCCAAAACTACCACTCCAAAACTACCACTCCAAAACTACCACCTCAAAACTACCACCTCAAAACTACCACCTCAAAACTACCACCTCAAAACTACAACCTCAAAACTACCACCTCAAAACTACCACCTCAAAACTACCACCTCAAAACTACCACCTCAAAACTACCACTCCAAAACTACCACTCCAAAACTACCACTCCAAAACTACCACTCCAAAACTACCACCTCAAAACTACCACTCCAAAACTACCACTCAAAACTACCACTCCAAAACTACCACTCCAAAACTACCACCTCAAAACTACCACTCCAAAACTACCACTCCAAAACTACCACCTCAAAACTACCACTCCAAAACTACCACCTCAAAACTACCACTCCAAAACTACCACTCCAAAACTACCACTCCAAAACTACCACTCCAAAACTACCACTCCAAAACTACCACTCCAAAACTACCACTCCAAAACTACCACTCCAAAACTACCACTCCAAAACTACCACTCCAAAACTACCACTCCAAAACTACCACCTCAAAACTACCACTCCAAAACTACCACTCCAAAACTACCACTCCAAAACTACCACCTCAAAACTACCACTCCAAAACTACCACTCCAAAACTACCACCTCAAAACTACCACCTCAAAACTACCACCTCAAAACTACCACCTCAAAACTACCACCTCAAAACTACCACCTCAAAACTACCACTCCAAAACTACCACCTCAAAACTACCACTCCAAAACTACCACCTCAAAACTACCACCTCAAAACTACCACCTCAAAACTACCACCTCAAAACTACCACTCCAAAACTACCACTCCAAAACTACCACTCCAAAACTACCACTCCAAAACTACCACTCCAAAACTACCACTCCAAAACTACCACTCCAAAACTACCACTCCAAAACTACCACTCCAAAACTACCACTCCAAAACTACCACCTCAAAACTACCACCTCAAAACTACCACTCCAAAACTACCACCTCAAAACTACCACCTCAAAACTACCACCTCAAAACTACCACCTCAAAACTACCACTCCAAAACTACCACCTCAAAACTACCACCTCGAAACTACCACCTCAAACTACCACCTCAAAACAACCACCTCAAACTATCACTCCAAAACTACCACTCCAAAATTACCACTCCAAAACTACCACTCCAAAACTACCACTCCAAAACTACCACTCCAAAATTACCACTCCAAAACTACCACCACCTCAAAACTACCACCTCAAAACTACCACTCCAAAACTACCACCTCAAAACTACCACCTCCACTCCAAAACTACCACTCCAAAACTACCACTCCAAAACTACCACCTCAAAACTGCCACCTCAAAACTACCACCTCAAAACTACCACCTCAAAACTACCACCTCAAAACTACCACCTCAAAACTACCACCTCAAAACTACCACTCCAAAACTACCACTCCAAAACTACCACCTCAAAACTACCACCTCAAAACTACCACCTCAAAACTACCGCCTCAAAACTACCACCTCAAAACTACCACCTCAAAACTACCACCTCAAAACTACCACCTCAAAACTACCACCTCAAAACTACCACCTCAAAACTACCACCTCAAAACTGCCACCTCAAAACTACCACCTCAAAACTACCACCTCAAAACTACCACCTCAAAACTACCACTCCAAAACTACCACTCCAAAACTACCACTCCAAAACTACCACTCAAAACTACCACCTCAAAACTACCACCTCAAAACTACCACCTCAAAACTACCACCTCAAAACTACCGCCTCAAAACTACTACTCCAAAACTACCACCTCAAAACTACCACCTCAAAACTACCACCTCAAAACTACCACCTCAAAACTACCACCTCAAAACTACCACCTCAAAACTACCACTCCAAAACTACCACCTCAAAACTACCACTCTAAAACTACCACTCCAAAACTACCACCTCAAAACTACCACCTCAAAACTACCACCTCAAAACTACCACCTCAAAACTACCACCTCAAAACTACCACCTCAAAACTACCACTCCAAAACTACCACTCCAAAACTACCACTCCAAAACTACCACTCCAAAACTACCACTCCAAAACTACAACTCCAAAACTACCACTCCAAAACTACCACTCCAAAATTACCACTCCAAAACTACCACTCCAAAACTACCACTCCAAAACTACAACTCCAAAACTACCACCTCAAAACTACCACTCCAAAACTACCACTCCAAAACTACCACTCCAAAACTACCACTCCAAAACTACCACCTCAAAACTACCACCTCAAAACTACCACCTCAAAACTACCACCTCAAAACTACCACCTCAAAACTACCACCTCAAAACTACCACCTCAAAACTACCCCCTCAAAACCCTTAAAAATACACCCTTAAAAATACACCCTTAAAAATGCACCCTTAAAAATACCCTTAAAAATACACTCTTAAAAATACCACCTTAAAAATACGACCTCAAAACTACCACTTCAAAACTACCACCTCATAACTACCACATCAAAACTACCACCTCAAAACTACCACCTCAAATTTACCACCTCAAAACTACCACCTCAAAACTACTTCCTCAAAACTACTCCCTCAAAACCCTTAAAAATACACCCTTAAAAATACACCCTTAAAAATACACCCTTAAAAATACACCCTTAAAAATACACCTATAATAATACACCCTTAAAAATACACCCTTAAAAATACACCCTAAAAAATACACCCTTAAAAATACAACCTTAAAAATGCCACTATAAAAATACCTCCTTAAAAGTACGACCTTAAAAATACGACCTTAAAAATACCACCTTAAAAATGCCACCCTTAAAAATACCACCTTAACAAAAAACCTTTTAAAACACCTCTTTAAAATACCCACCTTAAAAATACCACCATAAAAATACATCCTTAAATATACCACCTTAGAAAAACCACGTTAAAAATACCACCTTAAAAATACCCCTTTAAAAATACACCCTTAAAAATACCACCTTAAAAATACCACCGTAAAAATACACCCTTAAAAATACACCCTTAAAAATACAACCTAAAATACCACTTTTAAAATCGCACCTTTAGAATACCACCTTTAAAATACCACCTTTAAAATACCACCTTAAAAATACCACCTTAAAAATACTACCCTAAAACTACCACCCTTAAAATACTACCCTAAAACTACCACCCTTAAAATACTACCCTAAAAATACCACCCTAAAAATACTACCCTAAGACTACCACGCTAAAAATACCCTCCTCTTCTGTGTTGATTTGTCCTGTAGCATTCAGCCAATGCCCGTTGTATTTTTTAACATCGCCTTTCCCCACTTTGAAAATACATTTATCTAGATAGCAAAGAAAGGAGAAAGTAGAAAATAAGTGCTCAGGAAAAGATTAACCCATTGGGAATAGTTATATGGTTGACTAAATTGAAATAAAAGGTTCTGCCATCGATATTTTGGTTTTTGATCAACGTAACTGAATTATTACTATGGCGATTTTGTTTGATTAGAAACAAAATCGCCATAGTAATAGTTCAGTTACGTTGGTTTTTGATGTATTTCGTCCTGTAGAAAAGGTATATTTTTAATACCTAGCAACTGTGTGATCAACAAGTTTCAACGAATCTTGTCAGTATAGTATAACTTGATGCGCGTTTTTCTTTGTAGTAATTTAAGTGGATGATATTAACCATTCTTGTGATCTTCAAACTATCAAACTAACTGACTTTGGATTACCGGTAATCAGGTTTCAACAATCTTCAAAAAGTGAAGGATGAATAAAGGAAATGAAGGTTTTGATCCTAAAAAGGATAAAGATATGGAGTTTCTAACCTACGAAAAGCGGACAAACCAAGATGATCGAAATAGTAATAGTACTAGGGCTTCCTCACATTCAAAGTCGACCACCTCTATTGCTGCTGGAACTGGAAGTTTCATTTTCCATCGTAATCGCAATCAAAGTGAAAACAGCCGTGATACGAAAGCTATAAGAAACGACTTTTCAGAATTGGCAGAATACCAAAAGTATTATTTCGTTACTCCCATACAAACACAACCTAATTTCGAGTTAAGGCTGGGCATTCTTTGATCGTCTACATAGGAAAGAAACAGACCAAGTTTATTCTTTGCTTTAAAGACAGCCCTTAAGGTGCAGAGATGTGCGGAGGATTACATTAAAAATCCGGGCACATACAATGTAAATCAATAGAATAGATCCGTTATTCAACCAAGCAAGATAATCATCAGCCAAGCAAGATAATTGTAATGATATAGAAAAATTCCAAATTTTAATATGTACAAATTCTTGTGTTGAAATTTTGATTGATGGAGTGTGTTTTGAGGAAAAAGTAGTTGAAAAAAGACAATAGTAAGAATTGAACAGAAGTAACAGCACAGTTCGATTCCTGCTATTTTTTTTACTTTTTACTCAGAGCACAATCGATAAATCAAAAATTCAATACCAGACTTGTAGGTATTAAAATTTGGAATTTTTCTAATCATTACAATTTGCAGATGATTACCTTGCTTGACTGAATAAATGATCTATTGATTTACAATTACATTCCTGACCCTTAATTCAGTATTTGGTCGAATGAGAGAGAGAAAATGATTCTCTAATGCATGTTTTAAATGTTTTCATGTTAAATTCCTAAAAATGCATTGCATTCTACACCTCTGACCTATTGCTTTTGCCATTTATTTTTACGGCTTGCTTTTAAAATGAATGTTTTTTGGTGAAGGCAACATAATCGGCAAAATGGTATATTAGTATTCAATATTTAAATGCTTTTATTATCCCACAAACTCTTAACTGCAAATTTCATAATTTAGGAAAAAAGAGGCTTTGGATAAGGAACTAGATAAATCTTTTCAGAATAGAGCCAGAAGAAACTTCGTTACATTCTATAGAAGATTTTCGGTATTATTCCTGAGTCCGATTTTTCTTCGCCATCGAAATTGGTTTATTACGATTCTGGAGGTTTTCGCCCCTGTGGTTATCGTATTCATTATTTTCTCATCGTTTACTGGAGGAATCACTTGGAAGCAGGCCTCGGCGCAAGATTACATCACTAGTATGTGCAGTGCATATACACCTGCATTATTAATCCTATTATGAAAATATCGCATCGGTTCGGTTCGGAGTTAAAGCCATATGAATGGCGCTAGGTCACTGTACGTTAATTATTATTGTCAACTTTTGTTTTGCTTAGAAAATTCTCCAAAGATTGCATATCCTGAATTAAACGAGGACGCTCTATACAAAGAGTTCAAATCCAGATTTGTGGTTGCTGAAAACGTCCGATTGTATGTTGCTCCTTATACGAAGTTAACTGCAGACATTATGGATAAGGTTTTAACAAAATTCAATATCGCAAAGAAAACTTTCGTTGCGGACGGAAAGGGGGACCAAGGAGTTGTTAGTGACAATTAAGTCAACTCGATTATCTTACATATTAATAATAACTATCCATCGAAACGATTGCTCGCATCAGAATCTGGAAAAGCTTATTGACTACGGTTTTTGTTGCAGGTATTTGTGTCATCTGCACAGGAAGTCAAACATCGATGCCTCCTTCAGAGTAAAACAATTGATAACCGACTTTTGCCAGTTGGAATCACTTTTATATATGACGAAAAGGATTTGGCCTATAACTCAAAGTACCCCAAGGTATTATCGTATGCTATCAGTATGAACTATTCCGGGATTGGGGATACGGAAAACACTAATCCCTACATTGAACCACCTACGAGCAAGTCGTGGAGTAAGTACCAACAAAAAAATACGAAATTTCATAAAACTTGTTTTGTGAATTTCAAATTTATAAACTTGGTGATTAAAATTAAATGCTATCGAAATATATTGATTAGAGAACCCCTATATCAAAAGTGGATTCAGTGCCTTGCAGTTCGCCATAGACTGCGTCTATCAAAAAATGGTAATAGATGAAGTTAATGAAAATAAAGCTGAGGAAATGAGCAAGGGAATATTAAGTTTCTCAAAATTTGTAAGATACTTTGAATCACACTAAAAGATTTTACTTATAAATATCTTTAAACTATTGCATTGGTGAGAATTTTATTTCCTTTTAGTCTGATTACATGGGGCTCACAAGTTACGAAGATTTGCCGCAAATGAAGCTTAAAATGTTTCATGATCCGAATTTCTTTGATGGACATGTAAGAAAACTAGTGACTAATCTTATTACTTGCACTTTGGTCATCGCTTACATGATGAATTCTTACTTCATTGTCAGACAAATTGTCCGAGAAAATAAAATGGGAATCAAAGTAAGTTCAAAAACAATAAATGTGGGTTTTCGACTCGAAATATCCATTAAATTTATTGTTAGTTTTGAATTCATTCTTTTTACATATTACAGGATATGCTAAAAATGCATGGAATGCCATTGTATCTTCACTGGGTGATTTTGCTGTTTCACACATTCTTACTAAGGGCCATCACAGCGTTATTTATGACTTGGGCTTTGTTTCAAGATTTTGGCCATGGTGCTCTCTGCCACCAGTCCAGCGAAATTGTTGTTTTCATACTACTTTGGGTCCACATGTGTTCTCTTACCTTTTTCAACTTCTTCTTGGCTGTTATCAGTGGTCATGGTTAGCGATGTGAAACTTTGAATAAGATTTGTATAATTGGTCCTCGATATTTTTAAAGTGAACAGATTGGCAGATTGAAAATATAGGATGATTTATACGGTTTAAAATTTATTACAGTTTACTTAGCTGCCCCCTCTGCCATTTTTGTTGGATTTATGTCATTCTTTGTTCCGATAACACTTGTTCAAATTGGTAATTTTAAAAAGTCCATTTGTATTTGGCATTGACGTTTCTCGACTGTAAGTATTTTCATTCCAAGCTGGTTTAGTGGATTGACACCACTTTAACATTGATATTTAACTTGTGTCACAAGTTTTCTGTATTTGACAGCAAGGGTGTATCCAGGAATTTGATCAAAGGGGGGCATACCAAATAATATTGCCAAAAGTTTCTCTCATTTTCGCGCGTAGCGCGAGAAATTTTGTTTTTATGTGGTCAAACATAATACATATTGTCGAAATTTTGAAAAAAAATTAAATGATATTTTCCAAACATGATTTTTTGCCCGAAGTGCAAGAAATGTTGCTTTTTTCAGTTATATTTAGGCATAAATAATATATATTTGCGCGAAGCGCAAAGAATTTTTACGATTGTATGCCTTTTTCTGAAAAAAATTCTTTATTTTCTCGGATTTAGGGGGGCTCATGCCCCCGTGTCCCCCTCTAAATACGCCCTTGTTTGACAGTATATTTTATAGTTTTGGGATATTTTGAAACTGGATTGACGGAGAATTCGATATGGAAATCAGGACGTATCTCCAGAAAAAGAAATATTACATTTCAATCTGTTTAATTCAATCCGTACATTGGTGAACTGAAAAATGGCTTTATCCAGCCAGAGAATAGAAGTCACGAAACTAGATTCCTTTGTTAAACAGTCGAGAAATCTCAAAATATTCATGTCATAGATTTCGGAATTAATGTCTGTTTATGCAATTGAAAATTGCAGGTGTTATGGGGTGGTTCTTGAATTTTATTTTATGTGCTGTATTTCCAAACTGGGCTCTGGCGAATGCCATCTGGTTTTTGGTGGACTACGAGTGCGATGGTAATTATTAGGGTAGTGACAACAGAGAATAAAAAATTCCTGCAAAATTTATTATTATCCTTACTATACATAAATTAGGTATTATTCTTTTTATCTTACCGTGTAAGTGGAATTAAATAGTAACTTTTATGCATTCACCCCCTTAATACCAATGGAAAATATTTTTATTTTTCAGACAAAGCAGTTCTTTGGATAAACCTCTTTGAGGTGTCCCATGTTTCCACATATTTGACTTTGGGGCAAAGTTTGCTGATTCTAGCGTTTTCTAGTGCTGCTTACTTCCTTCTCGGTACATTAAAATATTACAAATACTGTCCATTTACCACATGTATATAATAAAACTTTATTTATTACAATAGCAATGATGTCCGATATCACAAATCAAAAAAACCTGTATCCTACCTACCGTTGGTATAATTTTTTCCAAGTAAGTGTAAACAGTGTAATTTTGATAAAGTTAACTATTAAATAACTTAAGTTAAAAAGATATTAAATATTTCTCGCTATTTCAAAAGTACATATATGTCAAAGTCTAACGAGGTAATCTAATCTAGAAATACAGACAAAGGAAAGTTAATAGAACTCACCACAAAGAGTTACTGAAGGATATGGAAGACAATAAGGAAGAAGATTTTCCAAAGCCAGCTATTTATCAGGAACCCCCTGCGGATGGCCAATGTTTCGTTAAAATCAGACGTTTATGCAAAACGTTTAGCAAGCATAAAATCGCCCTGCAAGAAATCAGTATGAATATTTATCACGTACGTTTATAGAATTAAGAACTATATTTTGATAGTTTATTTGACGCTTGAATCCGTCGGCAGTCTGGAGGACCTTTTCTATTAATACGGTTTGTTTGACCAGGAAGAGATAACAGTCCTTCTGGGCCATTCTGGTAGTGGAAAGTCGACAGTTATTTCGATTCTTGCGGGAATGGTTTGTCCTACAACGGGTTACGCAGCGATTAAAGATTTTGATGTTAGCTTGGAAGCCAAGAAGTCAAGAAAGTTCACAGGCCTTTGTCCACAGAAATTGATTTATTTTAACCTGCTGACCGTAACTGAACATGTAACACTTTGCTACAGAGTAATGAAATATTGAAGTCCTACCTCAAATCCTAATTTTTGTTTTGAAGCAGTTATTTAATTATTTTTGTCTATATTTTGTAAATAAGTTACGGGGTTACGATAAACAAGAAACAAATCGCCATACATCAACTCTTCTTATCCGACTGAAGCTTTGGGCTGTACGAAAACAAATGCCCAGTGATTTGAACCCTGACGAATTGCGGAGATTAGGAATGGCTATGGCTTTGGCAGATGCTCCCAAAGTTCTTCTTCTCGATGAACCTACCTCAGATATGGACAGCATGAGTAGACGAGAAATCTGGGGAATCCTTAAAGCAAGTTTTGTTAATTTCCTAAATAAAAGTATTACTTATTAAGGGCTTACCGCATTCTATTGAGTTTGCCGATTTTCAGAGCCCCTGCCATAAAATCATTTTCTATCATTGTTCAACAGGATCTAAAAAAGCATCATACAATAATAATGTCTACAAATTTTATGGACGAAGCTGAATATTTAGGCGACCGTATTGCTCTTATAGGTATGAATTTAACCAATTAATGTTAGTCACTGATTAAATGATATAATAATGCCAGGGAAGCTACATAAAGGGCAAAAAAATTATTTTTAATGTTTCCTTGCATTAGCTCATGGAAAACTGATTTGCTATGGGAGTTCGGAATATTTAAAAGAACAATACGGTAAATTACTCACCTAGAGTTTTTTAAACAAAATCCAATTTGAAATACTTATATAAACTGCCCTTAAGTATTCTCAAGTGTAGAAATCTTTTCTAGATACGGGATACTTTATGCGTTTACAGCCGTATGAGAATGTAGAAAATGCAAGGGACTTGGACACAGTTGCACTAACCGAGATAGTTAAAAGACATTTGGGAGAAGAAGTTCGGGAAAAGAAGAATGTTAGCATAGAGGAAATGCATTACCAAAGTATGATAAGATCATGAAAAGTAGATTTAAAGTTAACTATATAGTCACTAGAAGGTGAAATTAAAAATAGAGGATTCCCACTTGCAGTTTTCGAACTTCCTAGGAATCAATTCAGCAATTTTGCGGATGTTTGCGAGGAGTTAGAAACAAGAAAAGAGTCACTCGGTGTTCGAAAATTTTCCATCCGCCAAGTTTCTCTAAGTGACATATTTATCAAAATCTGTGAGTCTATTGTTATTGAAAAAGACGCTCCGGATTTGTACGTGCGAAGAGATTCTACAGGAAATTGGCGAAGTGCTATTCTGAGTAATTAACAATTTCTAACCTTTTCTAACTTTATGAGATAAACTGCCGACAGTTATCTTTATTTGATGATTTGAATAATTGATCCTGATGAATAAATTCCCTGAGTATTTTGTGCATTTAATCACCTGTTATTAAAGGTTTGATGTACTAGGTTTCTTTATTGATAATCACTAAAATGCTCTGAAATGATGTTCTGATTAATTTTGCAGATCAATTGCCAGTGATTCCTGAGGACCAGCAATCGGAACCTCAAATACACGATCATATTGTAGCCTTGTTTAAGAAAAGGCTTTTGTACATGAAAACGCACAACGATTATTTTTTCTTGCAGTACTTATTTCCAATAATTTTAATCATGATGGTAGTTTGGCAGGCTCAAATGTACGTGTCACCAGTTCAAGCCCACCCATCAAAAAATTTCTCTCTTTCATCGTTTCACCTGGTAGAAGTTTATTACCGAATAGAGGAGGATGATATGAGGGTCAACTACTCAGACAGGATAGAGAATTTTCTCAAGGGAGCTGGCACACTTATTGGGAAGAGCGAACCTATTCTAACCAAGTTGTACGCAGCTGCGGACGCTATTGCGGTTGAGGCCAACACAAGGCAACAATCAGTGGCCATAGAACTGAAAAAAGACCAAGGAACCGGATCTCTCATCCTTGAAGGGTACTTTTCATCTGGAGCCCTCCACTCTCCCGCTTTGGCTCTTAATATTTTAGGGAATGTCAGACTGCGAGCTCTGTCCGTTAACCATTCCATTTACACCATCAATGCTCCACTTCCCGATAATATAGTCAGTTTCCCTTTTTACAAAGAATTGAAGTATTTACAGTGTACAAAATTATTAATTAATTAATTAGCAAAAATCACAATAATTAAATTCATTTAGTTATTAATAAAATTCTTAATAATCACAATATACGTAATTAATACATCTACGATGATAATTAAAATTCCTACTAACTTAACAAGTCTTTTAACTTAAAACTTTTTTAACATATTCTTATGGTCCCATACTACACAGAACCTTCTTTCGTCATGCGGATCTTCATGTATTGTTTTCGGAATAATCGTGTCTCTTGGGTTCGCTTTCATTACGGCTGCCATTGTTGTTTTCCCCCTCAAAGAGAGAAAGTCTAGGGTAAGTTATTCATCAATTGTTTTAAAATGTATATAATTAGTAATTAGGTTACGAATAAAATGCACAATGGTTTTTACTATTCAATGAAATTATATAAATTTTGATGGTGGGTTCTTTAATAAAATTCAGGTGAAGCATTTACAGTTGATGACTGGCGTGCACCCTGTTGTCTATTGGGCTACTGATTACATCTACGATTTTATGATAATGCTCCTTACCACATTTTTACTCATCGGTGTATTCCTAATGGATTTCTCTCAAACTTTTGCAACCACAAAAATTATTGGTAATTAAGTAATTAATTTTACGTTTAGATATACTGCGGAATGGAAAATTAAATATTGTCAGCTGCAAATTGTCCCAGAAATGTAATTTATATTTCTTTTACTTGTAGGAGTACTATTTGCGTTATCATTTTTCTACTTGTGCTGGAGTTCTATTCCTTTCTGCTATTTTGTGAGCACAATAATGCCCGTCAACTTGAATGGTTTTAATTTCATGATTGGAATTCATCTGGTTACTGGTATGACTTATTTTGTATCTGCGTGTTTTGGGCATAATAAACGATGTTTTACAGTTCTTAGAAACTATCCTGTTGTTTTCCAGGGGTTATTCCAGTAATTTGGCTGGAACTAATAAGTTATGACGTCGTGGGGACAGCGATGGCTTTTTTTCGAACTTTTTTTCTAATTTTCCCAGCTTATGCAATTACATCTGCAATGAAGGATTTCTTTGAAGTTGTAGAACGTGGAAACCGCTGCAGGAAGCTTCCTCCAACTTTAGAAGCTGTACGCACAGTATTTTTGCATACCTTACTCGTTGTTTAATGTATAAGAATATTTTTGTAAGGGCAAAAATTTGTTTTTCTAGGTTTGCTCTGTGGATGCCAAAACGAAATATCACAACTGGGGAAAGGATTCAGGAAAAACTTTAGAATTTATTTCTCAGGATACGCACCTAATCAAATGCTGTAGTAATTAGTTTTAGTATTAAAACATGAAAATGAAGTATTTAAAATGTTTGTGAGGAAATGGTCTTTAATTAAATGTTTTGATTATTTTCTCAATTTTTAAGAAAAGCTTTGTATCCCTGATAAATCCTGCTACGTGCCTCCAGAAGTTTTTACTTTAGATTTTGAAACTGCCGAGCACCCCAAGTTAGTTGCAGATCTCACTGCCCTCATTATTCAAGGCGTTTTCTTTTGGTATGATGCTTTTGTAATTTTACTAGTTTTGATTTGGCTTGTGAAATACACATTTTGTAATTTTATTTTTATTCAAAGGATACTACTCATTATTTCTGAACGAAAAGTTATTCCTCGCCTGATGCAGTTCATAGTCCTAAAGTTCTTGAAAAACATGGAAAAGCAAATAAAACCGGAGAAGTTGTCCAGGGACATTAGAAACGAGAAAGTAAGAGTTAACTCTCTAGTGGATGAAGGTACTTTACCAAAATATATGTGACGGATCTATATGTGTCTATCATATCAGTCCTTTTAAAATGGAGCTCGCGATTACACCAGAAAACATGTAATTTTTGCAGACATTTTCCCTGCTGACGACGTTCTTTTGGTGAAAGGCTTGACAAAGTCGTACACATCAACAATGGTGATAAACGATTTTACACTTGAGGTTAAGATGGGGCAGTGCGTTGGGATTTTAGGTGGAGGTGGAAGCGGAAAGTCAACAATAATGCAAATGCTGACTGGAGAAACGATCCCAACCAGAGGAATGTGTTATATTGGGAAATACAACCTTCTTCAACACCCGAAGGAATATTTATCGAGAATAGGTTACTGTCCTCAAAAAAATGCACTATTTGACAATTTTACAGGAGTGCAAATGTTGGAACTTATTGGAAGTTTGAAAGGAATACCAAAAGTTCACCTTAACCTTCATATCCGAAAATGGCTTCAAATTCTTGGTTTGTTTTTATCGATCTTATGTACATTGTAACTATTGCAATTTTTACCGATTGCATTTCACTTCACTTCATTTTACATTTCCATTCCCTCACAAGGTCTATCGGATGCTGCAAAAGATCTCTGCAAAAACTACGGTTCAGGGATGCAGAGAAGGTTATGTGCGGCTATGGCCCTCATTGGGGGCAACCGGATAATTCTCTTAGATGAACCTACTTCAGGTGTTGATCCTATCTCAAGGTCAGTCTCAAGATTAAAATTCTGTTCAACTGAATGGTACAAAGGGAATAAGCCAGGTGGAAAATCCATTTTTCCAGAAGGGTGGTTTTTTAAAGACAGTTTTTAAAGGCCCTTCAGCTTTCACCGTACTTTCCCCAGTTTTCTCACCAGCTTTCCCTAAGTACATCTTTTTCCAGAGAGGGGTCCCCTCCTTGGCCCTTCCCACTAAATCCGCTACGGAGTAACCGGATAGTAGCTGATTGGTTATTTTCCACCTATATGAAATATTCCCAGTAATTTGTACTTTTTTGAAGTTTACAATATCTCGTATTAAACAGACAAAGATTTTGGGCTGTAATGCATCAGTTAAGAGCTACTGGACATACAATAGTTTTCACCTCATTTAACACCGAAGAATGCAGCAACTTAGCATCAAAACTGATTGTAATCTCTGAAGGAAATGTTCAGTGTGTAGGTTCACCTGAAGAACTCATAGAAAGATTTTCTTTTGGTTAGCCTAAGATTTCATAATGCAAATTTGTGAAATACAAAAAACATAAAGCTGAATTTATGTTCTTTCGTATGTATTTTAATATACTCGTTTTAATTATTATGACAAACAGACAATAATTAAATGACAAATTATTTTCTAGGGCATACTCTAATATTTCGATTATGTCAAGACGTGCTGTCACACTTGGAAATTGTTTCAGCAACCATGGGACGTGTGGTTGAACTCAAAAAAATAATAGAGCAGACATTTAAGTAAGATTCAGTACTGTAACTGCAACTCCGAGCAAACTTCCGTCCCAACATGCTCCAGTCATTTAAAACATTTACATTTAAATATTACTTCAACTTGAGTAATACCTATTAAAGCTTGTATGAATTTCTCCTAGATATGCCAATCTTGTGGATGAGCAAGATAGTATCCTTATTTATTTTCTTAGAAATACAAAACTGGCTTGGTCGGATATATTTCGTAAATGTGATAACATCAAAGCAAAATTTTCGCAAATTGTCGAAAGGTACAGGAAACAATAGTAATTGTTTTTACTGCAATGTTGTCAACCTTCATAAAACTTGGTGTTAAAAGGAACAATGTTGTTAAATTCTGTAAAGAATTGTGAATTCTACACATTCGTAGCCGACATTTACGAATTAACCAATTTAAACAGACTATGAATTTTGTATTGCAGTTACGATGTAACGGAAAGTTTGCTGGAAGACCTATTTATTCTCTTGACTAATAAATATCGTGAAATGGACAATCCAAGGCGAACTGAACCACTTCACCCATTCGAAGTACCAAAAGCTGAAGCTGAATTGGCGGATTATAAAAAGGCGACGAAATCCATGCATGATGAGACTGGAACTGTGTAATACTATTGTTAGAAATTCCAAAGATTAAGATTACATACACAACACAGTGTAATTATAGAAAATCTTAAATGGAGAAGCAGATATAGAAAAAATATCTTATCTATTTAACTGCATCAGTATTGTAAAAAGTTGTAATTTGGGAATAAGATTTTATTCTGTATTTTCGCATAAATGTATTGCATTTTTAACAGGAAACCGACCTTTTATGATAAAGATCGAAGCATTATTTCCAAGGTAATAATTTATAATCGGGGGGTAACACTTTGAATAGCGACTGCGTGATTTATGTGTTCAGTAAGCATTCTGGGTAGATATTTACAAGATGAGCCATGGGCTTCAAAAAGTCAAAAAATAGAACACGCCAACGACAATAAGGCACCATAACCTACACTCTACACAGACTTATGTAGCAACTCGCTACTTATAGGACACAATTGACGTAAATTTGGAATAAAGTAAAATTGTTTTTCGAAACATTTAATTCGCTGCATAGACATGTATAAATAACATTTGGTTAAGAAACAGGTATAACTTTACGATACCATCTTAATTGTGCTTTGTGGAAGTGGTGAACTCTGTCCGACACAACAACCCCCTGTAAAGGTAAGTGTACGTAAGGCTTTTCCAGGCGACGATGGCTTTGTTACTGTGGAATCGCATATTGCGGAAACATTTGTTCAGAATTGTAAACAAACATTTTTGCATGGTGGGAAATGTTGTGACGCAGGTGAGGGAATAGGCCTCTGGCCATTATGGATGTACCGAAACGAATACGAGGCCAGCGTTGCCGCATGAGCACTAATAGACAATCTCAGGAATGTCAATCCCAGACTTCCGTTCCAAGCTCCTCGGCAAGTGTAGTTAAAAGCGCAGGCTTGGCACCCAGAGTCAAGAGAAAACCTCGGAGTCTTTGTACAGAAATAACTGTTCCCCATGAATTTCCAAAATGCTGGGCAGAACTTAGAGAAAAACAGCTTCTCTGTGACGCCACAATTAAAACATCAGATGGCGTGGTTAGAAAGTTTCTTTGTTTTTCCAATTTTGACCATAATATCTTTCAGAATTTGAAAGCGGGTTTTGATTTTGTTTTTTACAGATATTTCATGTCCACCGCGCCATATTGGCATCTGCAAGTCCCTACTTTAAAGTCTTGCTCGCAAATCCATTTCAAACGGCAGAGAAAGAAGGGCAGCTGACGGAAACCGAACTCACCTATGTCTCCTCCTCTATTCTCAAAGAAATAATTGATTTTGCGTATACTGGAGAATGTAAAATCACTTCCCAGAACGTCGAACGCCTCCTCCCTCTTGCAGACCAATACCAAATGACGGGAATAGTTCAATTAGCATGCCAATTTCTTTGTAAAGAAATGAATCCTCACAACTGCTTAGGAATTTACAGATTCTCAAGGTCTTATTTTTGTCCCGAGTTAGAACAAAAAGGGCGCATCTACATTCTTAATCATTTTCGAGAAATTCTAGAGCATGATGAATTTAAAGAACTAGAGTTCGAAGAAATAGAAAACTTTCTCAGCGAAGATCGTCTCAATGCTAAAAATGAAGATCTGGTATTTGAAGCAATTCGCTTGTGGACGGAATACAGACCTGAAACAAGAACTGCCCGACTCGGGGAACTTCTCCAATGCATACGATTCGGATTAATGCGTTATTCCTTCTTCACATCTCAAGTTCTTAGTTGGAGATATGTCACTGATGTAATAATTACATAACAATTAAATAATAATTCCCAGTAAATATAATTTCCCTTTTAACAGGAAGTGCAAGCGTCTCTTTACGAAGCCTCGATGTTTCTTTCCCAAATCGATTCTCGTAATGGCACGGACGTTGACTTGAATGACCCTCTGGCGCGACCAAGAGTTCCTTATGAAGTTGTTTTTGCAGTTGGGGGTTGGAGCGCCGGTAGTCCTACAAGTTTCATGGAAACATATGATTCAAGGTACCCAACATTCTTACTAAAATATAAATATCGCGTATAAATGTATTAAATATCCAATAAAATGTAAATATAATGTTGTAGGGCAGATCGTTGGTTTTTGATTAGTGGATCTGACGTTACACCTCGAGCTTATCATGGTTTGGTAACTCTGGGGCAGACCATTTACATGGTAGGTGGTTTTGATGGACAAGAGCACTTCAATTCAGTTCGTTGTTTTGATCCAATAACGAAAACTTGGATGGATAAAGCAAACATGTACCATCCGCGCTGCTACGTTAGTTGTTGTGTCTTAGGTTCATTTATAAATCATTTCATAATAATTTATTGGTCCACCTTTATTGAAATATCAAGGAATAAATTCCTGTTTGTGGTATTGAGGTAGATGGACGGATTTTTGCCATGGGGGGTTACAATGGAAGAAGTCGCATGAACTCTGTGGAACGCTACACTCCTGAAACCAATCAATGGGAGATTTTGGCACCGATGAACAGACAGCGCAGTGACGCTTCTGCCTGCTCGCTTGATGGAAAAGTGTACATCGCAGGTGGTTTCAACGGACAGGAAGTTCTCAACAGTGTTGAGATGTACAATCAAGCGGTATTACATATAAGATTCGGGTCAAAATTGTTTTCATGATAAATTAGGTTTCCTTAAGAAATTAACTCTTTTAGGAAGATCAATGGACGTTTCTGCATCCGATGGGAAGCCCTCGCAGTGGAGTGAGCCTCGTTGCATACAAAAAATACATTTATGCTATTGGAGGCTTTAATGGGCTAACCAGACTTAATACTGCAGAAAGATACGACCCGTCAACACCTGGAGATTGGCAAGTAGTAACTGAAATGACTAGCCCCCGAAGTAATTTCGCTGCTGTTGTAGTCGACGATATGGTTTTCGTAATTGGTGGTTTTAATGGTAAGCAATTTTGTAAACAAACCTCAAACTAAAAAAATCTGTTAGGTAGGATTTGGTTATGTGCAGTTTCATTTTCAGTGATCATATGTGTTTCCTTGAATAACATACCAATACTATATGCATATGCATAACTGTGAATCTAGAATGAAAATACCATAAGAAAAGCTTTAATGTACTGAAAATTAGGATCTATATAGTTTCTAGGTTTCCTACAGTAATTTGCCAGTGTTATTGTTAATATTCTAAGAATATGCATCAAATTTCAATCAAAATAAGTGAATTTCATTTACTAATGAGTAGTACAATGAATATAACATTGGAACGGATTTTGAATTGCAGGGACGACAACAATACCTTATGTGGAGTGCTACGATGGAAATTCTAACGAATGGTTTGATGCCACAGCGATGAATTTGAATCGAAGTGCTCTAAGTGCCTGTGTAATCAAAGGTCTACCCAATGCCCGTGACTTCTCCTATCTATCCCGGGTTCAAGAACTTTTAGGTCTCGAAAATGTGCCAATGTAGTTCTGTTGGTTACTCAACGTAATGCCTCTCAACGTCCACAGTCGTTGTAATGCACAAAACTCGAAAGGAGCCACTGGACTGGACTTTTGTCTTTTTAGTCACTGTGGGTTTTTGTAATTGATTGAACTGTGTACAGTATAAGACTTGTACTACCCTAAATTTTTTTGTTTTAATATTCAGTTATAATTTTGTAATCTGGAAACTGCAAATTATGAACCTGTAGATAATACCCACTTTTATGTATATTTTATATATTATGCTAGTTGACCCATCCCGTGAATTCATAGCGTGTAGGTGTAAGTATATTCAATAATACTGTGCTACAGTCTCAACTGTCATTTTGCAAAATATTAATCATCAAGCACAAATCCTACAAATTGTTTTTCATACCCAAAACTTTTAAGGGTAAAAGCATTGGTAAAAACTTAAAGGACAAACTTATAGCTCATACAAACTTTTCAAACTTTCTGCCAAATTCTCACATCAAAAATTTATAAAATCCTGAAAATTTTCTTTTTTCTGCCTGTCCACAATTTTTGTTGCTTTACTATTCCACACTATTTCCCTTATACGAGAACTGAAAGCATATATTCCACACTATCCACATTAAGATTATGTTATTTTTTACAATAGTGTAGACGTACATTTACGTTTGCTAACATATTACGTTTAATTTAAATACACTTGGCGATAATTGCAGGATACGCTTGATTGCTAAACTAAACAAAACTAAATTAATTAGTTTTGAAGTGAATCAAAGTTTTTAGAGCACACGATACTCATGAAACATTATTATGGGAATTAAATGCATCATAAATGTAAATAGTAGCAATGTCACAATGTCAGTACCTATTAGGATAGGAAGCAGACGGGCAGACAGAGAAACTTAGTTTTACTACTCTTTCGCTTTGGACTCTTTCGTATTACCCGAATACCATTATCTTTCGCTCGTCTCGCACTGTAAAAGAATACGATAAGTGATCATGGGAATATTTCGTGTAATTTCCGTATCACTGCTATTAATACTATGGTACTCTGAATGCCTTACGAGAGTTACGAGATCAGCAGATAAGGCAGGTTTGGTTATGTCATTTTATATAAATTAAATAATTAAAGTTTAAAAAATATGTTGTAGAGATTTCCTTTATTTGCATATTTTGTAAATTACTTAATGCTATATCGCTGATCAAGTATTTTTAGCCTTTAGAAAATGAATACGGAGAAAATACGGACTTTCAATCTGCTTTGATCGCTATCACAAGGAAATTTCCCAAGAGTTGTTCTGTTGTTTTGATCTTCGACGAGTTAATGCCGATTTTAAGTGTCAGTTCATATTTAATGCAGGTAAGGTATATATGCCTGCTGATATAATGCATAATTATGTCAATTTTCATCAGTATATTTCACATACTGGTAATTTCACGCTATTTTTCACACTTCAAGAATATTTTATGTATTTTAAAGCGTTTGCATTTTTGGGGACGGATGATCACAGCACTGAATTTGAAAGAGGAGGAATTGGAGAAATTGAGTGACAAATACGGAACAGTGGACAGAAAAAAGATCATTGGTACATTTTTGAATAACTTGTATCGCAGCCAAGGATGTTACATTTTTCATATTTGGTTAGAGGACCCTGGGGTTTTATACTCAGAAAACAACACAGCAAATCCTTACCACCCAGGATGGAGGTCAAGTGACAAAGTCGTTGTAGTAGCATATCATTTAACAAATCGCTTGAAATATAGACAATTTATTCGTCTCTCATTATGGAAAAACATTCCAAATATCGTGGCCCTAAAACGGAGTAATTTCCAAATGAATGCAATTTCCATTTTCACCGTACTGCCATACTTCCGAAATAAGCAAGTAAAACCCCAAGAATTGGATGTTTGGTTCGTTAAACTTGGCTACTTCAAAATCAATGGAGCATTATTTGAAAATAAATTCAAAAATCTTAATATGGCAAATGTAAACATTGGAACTTATTGGAAAGAACCATATATGATTTGGGGGAACATCCAAGATCCTTACCTAGACGGAATTGATTGGAGACTCATCAATTTGGTCAGAAGAAAACTTAATTTCACAGGAAGATTCAAGTTGACTAAAGTAAGAAAATAAAATAAACAAGCAAATCTGTAATTTTCCAATTTTGTACAATCTGTTGATTTTTTGGATGGATTTGGTTTCCTTTAAACCTCACAAAAATATCCAGCAGTAATATAAATTTACTGTTGTACAAGAAAACTGATTGAATGAACAAAGGAATTTTAAACATTCTCGCACTCTCTGCGCATGTTTTACAATTTAACCTAATTTGTAGTACGATGAACAAAGGATTCATCCCTACGTGCGCATGTTTTAGGTTTTTCTTTTGTTGGAGTTAGATTTGCAGACAACGTACGTTGGAAACATTTTCATTGAATTTTAGCTCTTCATGGTATTTGCATTTAAGATTTTTGACTTAATTTTAGAATTCGGCTATAGGGAATTATTATAAGGAAGAAAACTCAAGTGGTGGATGGACTGGATTGATGAAAGGGGTTGCCGAAGGAGACTTGGATCTGGCTGTTGGAGGAATTTCTGTGACACCGAAACGTTTACAGGATTTCGGGTTTTGTAGAACTTACTATTCGGATTCTTTTTCCTTTATCAGTCCTCTAGCATTGCCTTCAAATACGATTGCTTTTGAAAAATTCTTAAAACCGCTATCGAATGAAGTTTGGTTCTATTTGATCGGATCTGTCGCTTTGTCGTGCGTTTTCTTGAAGATGTTGGCCCACCTCGAGTATATGCTCTTTTATTATTATAAGGAAGAACCTTTTCAGGATGTTTCATTTAAGAGCCTCAGCTACAATATGGAGTTTTTAATTACAACTATTTGTCAGAAAGCCTTTCGGCATACACCGACATCAAATGCATTAAAATTTGCCTTCTACAGTATTACAGTGTCATTTTATTCAATCGGTTTGTTGCATTATTTTTATGCTTTTAGTTTCCTTCTATGCAATCTAAAAAAGCTTACCTATTACTTTTGGTTCGGTTTTCTATATTTCAGGATTGGTGTTTGCAAGTTGTCTTATCGGTTATTTATTAAAAATAAAACCTCTACAATCTATTGATAAAATTGAAGAAATACCTGGATCAAGGTTAAAGTGCCATTTTATTGCATATCTTTTATATAAAATCTGTACTAGTAGGGAAAATGACAAAATGGTCTGTATAATCTGTAACAAAATATGTCGTGTTTTTAGTAATTTTATTTATTTACGAATTAGAAATTTTGATGTCTTTGCATAGATTGAAAATCAGCATACAAAATTATCGTGGCTTCTTAAACTCCTACATGGAATCCTCTGAAAACCGTCATTTACAGTATCTTTGGACGAAGGCAGACCTAGTTGACCACGAGACCGCAGGTTACACCAACAGGAGTTATGTTATAGATGAAGTAGTAGAAGGATTGAGAATTCATGTCGATTCCCGGCTTAAACTCCGATTTGTTGGAAGGTCTAACTTTCTATATACCTCTTTGCTTTGAGTATGCACATACACAAAGCTAGCTATAAACATTTCCTTTCCTTACAGATACAGCTACTTTGGGAAGCAAGGGTATAAATTCCACCTGAGTTCGTCCAATATCGTTAATGCCACAAATATCGGTTGGCCCATTCGAAAAAATTGGCCTCTAATTCACGAATTCGATAATGTAATAAACAGAGCTGTTGAAAGTGGGCTTGTGCACTTCTGGCTCAATAGATTCTTGAGGGGAACATTTGGATGGGATTCAGAATCGTGGAAGGTAGAACTGAACTCTTCATTTCAAAAAATACAGGTCTATTAGGAAGCGGATAGCGAAACCCAAAGAATATTAGCCAATTAAGTCTTAAAACGCAATTCTGGGCAAGATGTGTGGACATGTATTTCGGTTTATTTAATTACATTATTTCTATTGCTTTATGTCTTAAGATTCCGGATCTGAAAAAATACATCAAGAATCGTAACAACTCTACCCAGCATTTGGATCCTTCAATGCATGAACAGCAAGGATACAGTAAACTCAATTTAGACCATATGAGTGGACTTGCTTTGTTGTGGGTTTCAGGAATAAGTTTAGCTACTGTCATTTTCATAATCGAAATAAATATTCCATGGTTTATCAGGTGCAAGCGAATCGTTGTCCAAAAACGTGAATCATCCCTAGTGCAACCTAAACGTGTAAACCTTACAGGGTTTGCCAAATGAATAATTATGCCCTTTAGGAAATAATTGTGCGTTAAAATTGTCTAGAAATTAGCATTACTGGTATTGCAAAATTACCAATTGAAAATCCTCATTCACTTAGCGTGTAAATAAATGAACAGTGTGTCTAATCTAATATATGTTTTTTAATTCCATTAAACACGCAGTAATAACTTTACTACTCGATCATTATAGGCATACAATAATTACAAAATTACAAATCGACTATTATACAATACCTAGACCTGTTTATTCAGGTAGGTATATCTCATTAAAATATTAAACATAAAAATTAAATATTCACAACTCACGGCACATTTGCATCAGAACTATTTTTAGACACACTAAGCTACTATTATTATGTATTAAGCAATAGTAATTATCAAACTAATCACGCTGCTATGTTTATTTCACGTACTATTTACTTTAGGTAGTTTAAAAATTCATATGTATGCTTATAGGTATATATTGAACAGCACATACATAACAGTTTCTTACTGTAATATTAACGCAAGAGCTAGAACGCTAAGTATTTTCCTCAGAATCATCAGGAATTTTGTCTTGTACAAAATTTTCAGGTATGTCCGTGTAAATATGACTGTTTTGACTAGATCTTTCTTCAATAGCAGTAGTGCCCGTTTCATATGGGTATAACTCTTCTTGGTAGCAGCAGACTAGACCTTTGGGGCAATCAGCCTAATAGCATTCAAACAGAAAATACACATTTATTACAATTTTTCACATTACTTTGTATGTTAATTAACAAAGTATCTTAGAACATATTACAAGAACCTTTACCTACGGTCATCAGTCATTTTCAATGACAATTATCAACTATTTTATCATTTTTGCGCTACATAACAGGTAAATAAAGGATTTGCCTTGAATGCATGTAAATTTGCCACGAGCTACAAAGATAAGGTCATCAGTGAATTAACTTGTCAAGCTTTGAATAGTCATACTTGTAAATATACACTTAGCAATGCTACACATTTTAATAATGAATGAAATCGTGTAGCATTATAATCCTAAAATAATTGTTGGATACAAGAATTTCTTCATGTAATTCTGATTATAGTCGTATAGAACAGACTTAAGATTATGACTGTGACCTTTATACATAATAATGTGGGATCAAAGCAGTATTTTAAGCCGATCATCACGAGTCTGATCTTAATCGTGGAACATTAAACTGATTAGGAGTAGCGATTTAATTAAAGGAACATGTGCTACATGTTGCTTGATACAGTACATAGCTTTGCAAGTTTGGAAGCTTAAGACTGGGATGAAAGTGTAAATTGCACTGTTGTTAGTATACAGATAGATACAAACTACTACAAATCCTATTCATAATAGAATCACGTACTGTACAATAGGCAAAATGAGAATGTAACAGAATATAACATTAGGTTTAGGGTACATAAAAGCAAAATATTTGTATTATATTTAAATTCACCATGAAAATAATTATATTGTGCCATGAAATATTTCAAGGTGGAAGTATTATACCATAGTTTTGTAAATATGTGTAGAACATACGCAACCGTTAAAAAAGTGATAAGATCTTTGTTTAGTTAGAGTAAAAATCTAATTCCAAAAAAATCGTAGATATGTATTCGTATTATGTAAACTACACGTAATTATTCCTTTTTCGTTCTCTGAAATCAAAAACAAATAAAATGTTCACCGAATTCAAAGTTTTTCGCAATTAAAATGTACAGTTTTACATGGAGTTTGTTGTTGGCACCATATATAACGTAAAAGGATGATGGTGGTAATAATGCAGTAAGTATAAATTGCTACTAGTACCACACTACAAAAATTGCTGGTGATAAAATTAATTAATGACAAGACAATAATTTTCATGAACTAATGAACATACAATTACTGCGTGTAAGTCAAATCTTTATTGATTTTATCTGATCTGAGATAAGTTAAATACGATAGGAATTAAAAGCCAAGAATCAGAAGGCGTTATTAATGTGTGTACTCTAACGATGCATTATATTATGGGTCAGGGAGATTATGTACCACAAAGCTAAAGATCTGTTATTGTAAGTGTTGGAATGCATGTAGACACTTTAGACACATACAAATTACCTTTTTAACTTATTTCATGCAGTTAAGATTGAATCATCTTTTGAACTGTTTTCAATTACTAAGTAAATATTGGCATGCATTACTTAGGTACTACATTATTGCTAAAAGATTGTCAATGCTGAGAATAGGACTTGCCTTTTCCATTTTGCGGCAAGGCACAATGTTGTGAATGACCCAGAGAGCCAAAGGCGTTCTGCACATTTCTTGGCAACCAGTAGTTCTCACTTGAGCTGTCACGTTCCTTGACATTGCTAAAATATTAAAACCAACACAAATGTGTTCAAAATATTAGTAGATAGGTATGGAGTTTGAAAATTATCATAAAAAACCACTAAAATGAATTAATGACAAATAATTTATAGTTCTACTAAAATTATTTTAAGTTTTATTGCATTCGTGTTTAGGAGATTGATATTACTTTGTTGGCACAAAAATATAGCTTTGAAAACAAGAGTTGGTACTATGACTTATGTATCACCAATATCACCATCCCCGACATAAATATGCATAGTATAACTGACTGTTTCAGCGTCAGAAGGCGAGGTTGCTGAAAATCTATTAATGAGACACCGGAAATGTGGATTGTTTGCATGACTGAGCACTCTGCTCCCTTTTGAACTAGGGTGCTTAAATATTTGTCAGTACAATACAAAGTTATAGGGGCATATCTTTGATGTACGACTTTATATTTAATATAATGTACTGCTAGCTAACTAGCGACCTTCCCGAAAACAGTTTTAGAAAAAATTGTTAAACTCTAGTACACACATACATTTAGAGAAATATTTATATAAATTCTGTCCCAATTTTTCTAACTTGGGAGTGTGTATGTTACCTGCATATAAATTTAACCTGTTAATAAAAGTTGGCCTTTTAGGTGTAGTCTTGCAGTTGCAGAATTAACGTTTGTACTAGCAATATATGCAGCGCAAGCTTTAACAATGGGCTAACTTTACTTTTTCTTGTTCCCAAATTTTTATTGCATTTTAAATAATTTGTTAACCTTAAAATAACAACAAAAATTTACAAATGATAACATTATTACTCTTAAATAGAGTAGGTATTTTATTGTACACTACACAATTATTAGGGATTGGAGAGGAAATGAACCGTGATCAACGAAAATGCTTTGCAGCGACCAACGCCTATTCCATTTCCTGAATTCTATAGTACCTGTAACTTAATTATGACTAGTATTATTATTACACGGTAAATTATTACACGGTATTACACGGTATTGCCTAAGTCCATGAAAAACTGTTCACGTAGGTATTTATTTTTTATTGAAATTTTTTCGAATTAATCGTACCTATATGTGTGGTGAGAATATGTAACTTCATGATTAATTCCGGTAACTCCTTTCCTTATTATTGTTAATTTTCCAGACTATAACTGCTGTTTAGTTTTTGTGATGATTTCGTTGGACTATGTTACCTAATGCTAACAGGCTTTTATTTCACATTTTACAACTTGCAGTGTGAAATAATTCCTGTCCCTTACATTACAATTTAGACAATTTTGTGAATTTTAGCATATCATGCACAGATAAATAAATATGTTATATACATATTTATATTGTTATTTATTTAAAAGCGCAAAGTGCAAATGCATTTTAAGGGCAAGGCTAATTAATTAGAATCATGAGAGTCGTAATGAGGAACGCTGATGCATAATAACAACTGAAACACATTTCAACTATTTTGTCACACCGTTTGTTGTAATTTAGATTTTTCCGATGTAAATGTCTATCGATTAGGGCATTATTACTTTTTACTTTCAGTTTACTTTTTCAATTCACAAAAAGATGTTACTTATATATCGTTCTATGGATGGATAGCCTTATTTGGTGCAGGTAAACCGTAAACGAGCAAGCAAATCATTGGTAAGGATCATTACGATGTAGAAGAACATGACTTCAGTGAAATTATGCGCATAGTGCATTTATAATATAAATTTTATATACTCAATGACAGGATTGCTCAATTTAGAGAATTTAGTCAATTTAACTAAACATACCTAAAACATCTTCTAAATCAAATTTGAGTGTTGCTAGAGCTTTAAAAAAGTTGAGTTCCAGCTCTTCATTGCTCTTCAGACAATTTGTGTAGGAAATGAGACAGAGAGTGAGGATGACGAATCCTGCTGACTTGGAAGTATTTCTGCTGCTGGTGATTCTGGTGGCAACAGACACCGGAAAACAATCTTGCAAACGTGGGTATCTTTTCGACATTTTACTCACGCGACAACGACGACTCTCCTTCCTCACTTACTTAAGTAACAATTCTTAAACCTCTCTTATGTACACACAACAAACTTACTCAACATTTAGCTACCTACTCAAGATTAAGATTAACTAATCGCTTCTACTGACGACACTGTTGCACAAATTGTTTCTCAATGGAGTAGAGATACACCGCGCTGTAACTTCAGTGAACAGCAATTATTTAATTTTCTATTTCATTTCTTGTAAAACAAAACCATCATTATTCTTTTTAAGCGTTGGAGTATCATGAATTACTGTCACAGAGTTGAGAAATCGCGAGAAACACTTAAATTCGAACTAATTACGAAAAAAACTGAGTTTGAACAAAGGAAGCCAAAGGTTTAATGTGTTTTTCTGTATACAAACAAAACTGACAACTTATATCCTGTAAAATGAAACAAGTAATAATTTGGAAATAGAACGCAACTTCACTTTTAATGCACTTGGAATTGTTTATGGTAGTTTATGCTTATTTGATGAGACTAACTTTACCTGAAAGTTACGCAACGGCTATCATTTGGAATTGGAGTATAAGGACAGGAGTATTGAAGTATTCATTATTTTATTGATTGCAGTAAAACAATGGTATTCTTTGATACGCAAGAAGAAACAATGAACAAAGGAGATGTAGAAGATGACATATTATAGCGTACGAGTTTGTGACGTTGTAATTGTTTGTTAGTGTAGGTTGAGGACAACTGAAAATATTGAATGCAAATGCAAGTAGCACAAAGTTATAAATAATTTGTAAACTTGTCCAGGTAGTTTCGTCGAACCGTTTGTTGTCCGTTCTTCTGTGTGGCTTACTACGGTAGGATAAAAGAAGAACGGACAGAGAATGAGACGCAGAAGTTGATCTGCCGAGGAGTTGTTCAGATATACAATACACTTCTACACAGTACACAATAAACAGCACTTTTGTTTAGAGTTAGAGGAACCAAATTCGACGAACCGTGAACGAAACCAGTTAGATATGCTTCTGAATGTCTATAAAGGGGCACCACACAAACTACAGAGAATGCAGAGCACAGTTGAACTCGTAATGTTAAAGCTGAAGCATATAATGACATTCAGTTAATTTGTACTGCAACTTATCTACGTATTTCACATACCTATATGTAAAATGCAAAGGTATGCATGGGACTGTATTAAGTATCCTAATAGACGGTACGTAAGTATAGTGCACTGCATTAACTTTAAGTAATTTAATTGACTGCATGTAGATACAAGTGATTGCATTTATATTTTGCAAAACAGGTAAAGAGTACAGTAAATGTACTTACAATGCAATGTGGACAATTACTATAGTTTAGGTGGTTGTATAATAAGTAGACAATGCTTAAATATTAATGTAATCCACTGATGTAATAATATAGCTATGAAAGAAGAGACAATCTGTTCTGCTAAATCCACACAATGTAGCAGAGTACTACAAATATGGTGTAGAAAGCGTTTGTGATGCGTGTGTTTATGAGAATTCGTATTTAAGAATTCCAAGGTTGTAGTCGTAGGTTGTAGGAAAGTAAAGCGCTTATAAAAAAACCTAAAAGTATAAAAAGTAAGTATATCTATATCTATGGACCTATGTAACAAATTACACCTTCATTAACTAACTACTTCTTGGAATAGTGAATGATAAATTTTTTCCACTCTATTTTTATCGATATACACTTCTTTTTGATTCAAGGTCGAAGATTTACTTTCATTTCACTCGTAAGCAGTTTGGTTTTGCTGGTGGCCTATCTTACAAGATTCTCTTTCGTGCCTTGATAATAGTGAAACGGTAATGTAATAATTAGTTTGACTAAAAGCAAGAGAACATAACTGTCCGGTTGATACGAAAGTATAATCGTTTGCTCATTTTTAATGACACAGGACACAAGTAATCTTCCTATGACGATTTCTTTGATAATTACCAGAACATATTATGATATTATGATAGACATGGGAAGGTAGTCATTTAGGAAAATTTTACCCAACTGTCCATCTCTTTCTATTACAAACTCGATGTTTTTACTTAGTTTACTTCTTCTCAAAACTCATCAAAATAAATACTATGGATTAAATGATTTGTGTCCTCATATAAGGCATTTCTGGTTAAGATGATACAAACTGACTTCTGCACCTGTACCATGACATGAATGAGGTAGTTCCTTTGGCCGAAGAAGAATTTATGGGGAAATGCATAAAAGTTCATATCTTGCAACTAATACTAACTTTATTATTGGCTACAATATTACTTCCCATGGTTTAAGTGTTAAAGAAGTTAATGCTCTACAAATACCAACTATAATATACCATTTAGCACTACCTGCATCATGTACGACTGGGATAATTGCTTCTGGTGTTCTCTGATGTACTTAAATTATTTACGCCTTTATACATACTTTAATAATTACGATACGAATACGAAACTATGCTACCTAAGTACCTAGAGTACCTACCTACCTATATATTGCTAGTTACTTTTTAATTCTTATCAGTAATAGTACCTTTTTTGCAAATCCCATGTATCTGCAAGTTGCTAACTATTATTAAGAATGAAATAGGTGTAAATATTTTAATCAATAAGTCATAAAGTACGTACCATTTAATAATACGCAATGTAATGTCGATAATTTATTAGACAGAAGCTTTTTATAAGAATGCCCGAGACAATCTGTCTGTCCGTTAGTTGTATACGTTAATATACGTACGTTAATACCTTCTGAACGGATTGAGATAATTACTTCAAACTTTTGTATTCCGTTGTTGGGGTTTAGAGAGAGATTTGGTTCAAAGTTGAGGTCAATCGGCTCAACCCTTCTGACCTCAATTTGACTCAGTAACCTGATGGTACAGTCATGGCATGGGTTATTGTTAGTTTTGTCGGCGCCTGAATGGGTGACATCAGTGCTGGCTGTGACGTCACCGATAAATAATAACAATAAACTATAATAATAATATTAATATTTTAGAAATAAAGTCGGTATAGTTTACTTATCTTGCATAAAACTTATTTATGTATAGAAAAAAAATTAGACTTTAATATTCTACATTTATTTTACAGTAGGATTATTATTAGTATAACAGGATTATGAATCTCATGCAATGGTTTTGCTCAAGCCTACAGAAACTATTTTCCTATTCTGGATCGTATAAAATTTTACACAATCATCTCTTTAATACAAAACTATAAATTCTACACCTAAAATTATGTAACATAAATTGTATCCTTTATGATTTGAAATTATTTTTATGCTTTGGTTAATACTGTGTCGTATTGGCAATATTATACATCATTGATAACAGGACAGTAATAAATATTATTATGAACCACATTGTATGAACTTAAAATCTGTTTGATTGCTTTGTCTTAGGTAATAATTGACGCAGGATTATATTTCTAATCTATTATTATGTAACTGTAAAAGCTGTCATCATTTTTTGGAGTTGCCACTTTCTGGAGGTCTTTCGCTTTTCATTTGTCGTATGTTGACTGCTAAAGCCTTGAAAAATGTTATGTACAATCTGTAGATTGATAGGTATTGAAGAGTCTACAAAAAATATATTTCTTCAAAAACTCTAAAGAATTAACAAAACCCTTTTTATTTTGATAACTTAAAGTAAGTATTTTCACCCACCTGAAAATAAATACCAAAGACAGAAGAGTTATTTTGGTATTCCATCTTTTCTAAAACATACAACAGAGCCATGGATCCAAAAAATGCGATGAGTAAAACTCCCATTCGAATCTGGAAAGTAATAAAATACTTCCTTTACCTTAGGTATTTTTGGTATATTACATATTTACTTATTTTTTACTCTGAGCTTCACCCCATTAATTAATTGCTTACCCATACTGCGATGTGAGTGATATTTTGTCTGTTGATAATATGTTTTTCTTTTTCATTCATAAGGTAAACGGTGTAAACGATAACGATTCCTATAGCCAACAAATTGCAGTCCATCTCAATTAAAGCGGTGAAGCCACAAATGATAGTAGGAGCCAAACAACTAATGGCTAACATAACTACTTCCATTTTCTGCAAATTATTAGTTACATAATTTTTACTTTTTGCTATGCTTATATTTTACAAAACAATAATTTTAGTTCAATATTATTAGCAATTTTGCTCACCACACAGTTTCCAATATGAGTCGTCACCCTTGACTTATGTAATCCATCGCAGAAAACTTTCCACAGAGCATGCACCATCTTTATGTCTTTCATCATTGTTCATAAGACTAATAATTTCCCTTTCCGTTCCTGTCCTTGTGTTTGATTTGATTTGCTTTTTCGTCTCCTGTCCTAATGCAGTGTTTAGTACTAATAATTTGTTCGATTGGATTTTATGAGGCGACAGAAGAATGTGGAACAACAATGAGCAAATCAGCAAATTATTTTTCTTCTGTTGATGAACGAGAAAAAATCTGAAAAATGGAACGAAAATGAATATTTTATTCAAAATTGCCTATAGCGACCTTTTATTTACGAATTTATATCAGCCATCAGCCCACAATCAAAGCAAATGAATCTCTTTGAAATTGAATCTCTTTTTGGTCTATTCTAGTACGCAAAACAAATAATTTTCTAAAGAACATTGGAAAGGTTTTGGTTTCGCAGGCTAAAATATGTAAATTGAAAATATGGGGAACTGGTCCGCCAAGAACAAAGTGCATTCTTCATTAAGCGAAGCAGACCGCCCCGATGACTCAGTTCTATTGGATGAATCAAGTGCGATTGCTGAAACAGTTACAGATGAACCCTTTACCAGTATTTTACACAAGTCAATAGCAGAGCCTCGAGGGTCTCAAGCAGAGGATGTAGGGGGCCGAAAATTGAAGAAAGGTTCAGGTATTAGAGTCTACAGTGCTTATAGTAGTTAAAGTCAGAACGAACCTTTATCCTAAATCCTGCATGAAAATGAAAAGTATTTACTTGTTTTTAGTCGGCAACAAAAGCTTGAATCTCTCTGACTTTGGTTCTCTAACTTCCTTATCGGACAATAGATTTTTTGAGTCGGATAGAAGTCGAGTTAGTTTAAGTGCCGGTGCAGGTGGCCAAGGGTCAGACAATCGGTCCTTAAGCAGTGAAGACTCTCAGGATGAGGATAATGATGATATCAAAGAACTAATAAAGGAACGAAAATACGGAGATTGGACTCAGAAATTGTTCACTGCCGTATGGATGAATTTTGCAATGAAGTTACGTAATCCTAGCAAGACTTTTATAGAGCTCGTTATCCCAGCTGTAGTTTGTGGCATTTTCATGGCCACCATTTGGTTTGGCAACTCCACTTCGCCTACTTTGTTCCCTTCAACAGGGGACGTCACTGCGCTAATGTACAAGAAGAATGATATCAAGCAGAACGGTAACACCGTTGATTTTGATAAATCAACGGACGAAGAAGTAGTCACAGGTATTATATTATTTTTATCTTGGCTCGGGGTAAATTTCAGCCTCCAATGGGAATCTAATCTATTTCTATATGAGCTCTATATTTCATTCTACACTACAGCACAGTAAAATTTGTTTCTTATGGTAGTATATCCAAAAAATTGTTATCTAATATGAGATTAAATAACTTGCAAAATTACATTATTGATCTAAAAAAACGACTCAAAAAATTTTTCAGCCAAGAAAATGTGAAAATACTACTTTGAAATAAGTACTATTTAAAGAATGCCTTACCAATGCCTGATAATTACCAAGATAATAGAAACTTGAATACACTTATTTCGCAGGTTTAATATTTGCTACAATAACTAAGGACAAAGTGTTCGAGCACTTTTGCTCTAGAAAGGGAACGTGTGCTAAAGATGGACTGCAGGAAAAGGGTTATCACATTGTTTATTCTCCGAAGTGTAACTTTACAGATGCATTGATGATAAATACCATCACGACTTTGCAGTTACACTCACCAGGAGACAATACCAGTGATCATCAACTGGTTGGAGTTGAAAACTCAAAAAATCTTTATGAAAACATGAAAAAATATTGGAAGGCAAATTTCGTGAATGTGATGGACTCTAAGTACCCAATAGGTGTTAATTTTATATTCGATTTTGAACGTCCTGAAGATCTGGACAGTATTCTACATAACATGACAGTGGTGCCCAAGAACTTGCGGTACTCAATTCGCAGTTACCACGCAGAAATCGCAAATACGATCGACCCCTTCCCTATATTTGATCGGAAGGCGGATGATGTCCGACTATCTCCATTTATCCACACTGGGTTCGTAGCCATGCAAATCGCCATTGACATATCTTACGCAGATATGCTAGTGAAGTTTTTTAAGTCTAAAGGACATACGACAGTATCAGGTTTGAGGGTTCCAATAGAAGATTTCAATCAGGAATATATCCGAAACCCTCAACTGCAGCAGTACAATTTTCCGATAAAATTGGACAAGAGTGCCAAATTCCACATTTGGATCTACATAAGTTATTCCATCATTATCGGTTACATTTGCAGTACGTATTCCATTGTCACCACAATTATTTCTGAAAGCGACAAAGGAGCTTTTGAAATTCTTAAAATCCACGGTATGAATCGGAGTCTTCCCTGGATCGCTTATTTGATCAACTCTTTCCTGTACAGAAGTATCACTGCCACACTACTAGTGCTTGTTTTTTACTTCATTCTTGTCTACGACGAGTTTTCTTTCTCGAAGCGCTCGGACAGCCATGTTTTTCTTTTCTGGTGCTTCTTGGTTCTCCATGGAGTAGCAATGAATATTTGGGGTTCCTTTATTGCAAGTCTCTTTAAAAAACCAACATTTGGAGCCTCCTTCGCAGTTCTTTTGGATATTCTCTCTTTCACCATCCCATCGTACATTTTAATCAATGACTACCGCTCTCGTGTACTGGGCCTATTCCTTTGTTTATTGCTACCCCACTGGTGTCTCTCTAATGGAGTTTATCATTTTTTGGCCTTTCAACCATATGCAAAAGGTCTTAATTGGTACGACTTGGCGAATTTAGCCGATGATGATTACGTTTTTTACCCTACTTACATTTGTTGTGTGTTCTTCATGGTATCAATTGCTTTGTATACAACCTGGACAATTCTCGGAGAAAAAATTACAGAAAAGCACCAGTCCTCCGCGACTTCAGCTTTCTCTCTGAGCGAGAGAAACCGAACGACAGATTTGCCTTTTTTCGAACAAGATGATAATGCCGAAGTCAGAGAGTCAATCATACATGATCATTTTAATGAAACGTGGTTTGACGAAGAGGACGCGGAAACCTGGGTGAAAAACATCACTCCGACCAACTATGATCACTATCTAGAAAACGATGATGATTTGGAAGATCTTGATCGACCTGCCACTTACGAACCTCAGCCGCCGGAATGGAAATCTGGTTTTAAATGTCGGGATATCACTAAAACATATTCCTACGATGTTATTCTGGAAAAAATTAACCTGGATTTCTACCGAGGGGAAATTACTTGCTTAACAGGGGGAAATGGAATGGGAAAAACGACCCTCCTTCTTATTCTTGCGGGCATTCTCAAGCCTACATTCGGGACAGTATCTTTTTTTCTACCTTCTAACATAGATCCTCAAACAGATACCGAAGCATACACATCTACTGAAGAGGACGATGACCTTGATGGGAATAAACAATATGGAACTAGTTATAGTAAAAATCTAGGTGATGACTCCGGTAACAACGATGACGTAGAAAAAAACGACAGAAAGAATTTTGACTCCTTTTGCAAAACTCACAGGCTCAGTCGTGGACAGGAAGATAATGAGAATGATTATAGCTCATCTGATGAGGCGAGTATTCAATCCATTGAGGGAGAAAATGAAGAAATGGATTTGGATGACGAAGTTATTCAGTATGACTACGACAATCAAGGTGAGATGAGCAGCGAGGCTGAAGAGGATGATAACTACATATACGAAGCCGGAGAAGATCTAGGCAAAACCAACTACGGAGAATACATTGGATTCTGTCCTCAAAAAATCATGCTTTTCGATTATCTTTCTGTGGAGGAGCATATTCGCATCGTGTGTTTGGTATGCAACAGTTACAACAAATCACACCTTAGGAGGCGCACATAAATCACGAAGACCACCTTATGACCTAGATTTATGTTCGCTCCCTTAATGCACAAAAATTTTTATTTTTACTACAATGTATACTAATTTTGAATTTTTGATCGGAAAGCTTCACGGATTGCTTCCAAGTGAAGCCACAGAAAACTTCGAAAACCTCTTGAAAATGTTCAGTCTTTGGTCACTGCGGAGAACAGGAGTTGGTATGCTGTCCAAATGTCAACAACGTAAATTGTCGGTAGCATTGGCTTTTGTTAGCAACCCCATAGTAGTTATTTTGGATGAACCGACTACAGATATGGATATATATTCTGTTAGAGAGTTCTGGAGTATCATGAGGGTTAGTCATTAAAATCTTAAAGATTCAAGGCACATTGCTACTAATTAATGCTTTTTTCGTTTTCCTATGAAGGAATTGAAGCAAGATAGGACGATAATTGTAACCACATCGACAATGGACGAAGCAGATCGGTATTGTGACAAAATAGGGTACCTGTCTCATGGAAGAGTTTTATGCTGGGGGTCACCACCGTTTTTGAAGAGATATTATACACAACAAACTGATATCCAGTACTATCTGACTGTCAAGAAGGGTGATTCTTTTCTAGACAAACTGGAATTAATGAATGTTTTATCTGCAGTGAAGGGCATTAAAGAGTTGACAGTGAGTGGTTTCGGTGCTTCCAAATCTGAATTGATGTTTTCCATTCCTCCAAGTTTTACGGACTACACTTCTTTGTTAGAAAATCTGGAAGAACTGCAAGAGATAATTGGACATACTAGGGTATCATTGAAACCTGTAGATTTGCTGAAGGTTTTTAATTATTTACTCCATGAGAAAGGTTACGATAAGGAAAACGAATTGGCTAAAGAAGAACTTTACAATACAAACTCCCGGGAGAATCAAGTACAAATTGATTTGCATAAAGTATTTCTACCTTACGTTTCGGAGGACGTGAACAATGCAAGATCCTTTTCAGCGAGGTGTCATGCCTTGTGGAGAAAGAAATTCTTGTACACGAGACAAAAATACTATTTCTTTCTAACTGATTATTTAGTACCTATCTCTTTGGCCATCTTTTTGGCTCTATGCGCCAACGTGTTCCTTCCTGCTACTCCATCAAGTCCCCTGAGACCTCTGAGTATTTACATCTACGACAAACCAACAGTTTTCCTGCTTTGCAACAAACCTGGTCAAGAGCAGGTGCTGAAGGCTTACAAAGCGGTGTTGAAGGAAGCGGATGTGCGGGTGCTGAATTTCGGGCAAAGTATAGAGGAAGAATTGTCGAAAGTGGCCTATGGTCATTTGGGGAGAAACCATATTGTATCATTTGACTGCTTCACCGCTCTCTACTCTGCAAGTGCACCCTTTTCAGCTCCAATCGCTTACAACATCCTAATTAACATGTTGCTGTGGATGATTTCTCCAAACAGAAAGGACCCTTACACCATTAGTCTTGCGGTACACCCTGTGCCTCTCCGTGAGAATATGCCTGTAGGGTCTATTGATGATTTCTCTATAACAATCTTTGGTGTCCTCTTTTCTTTGGTTTTTGCAATGAATGCTGCCTCGAAAATCTCGTTCCCCATCATGGAGAAGAGAACCGGGATGAAATTGATGCAACTTTTCACTGGAGTTAGTCCAGGACTCCTCTACAATATGAACATGCTGGTTGAAGTACTGATAAATATCGTTGTCGCTTTCATTATTATTGCAATAGTCTTTCTCTTCGATTTGCACCAGGAAATATTTATTGGGAAACATGAAAAATTGACTCTGTTTGCTATTTTCGGGGTCCACTTGTGTTGTGCTGTCGTTCCCTACTCATACTGCCTCAGCACATTTTTCTCGTGCAAAGACTCGGGTTACGGCAAAATTATTCTCCTTCATTTCGTCACAGGGATAATTCCTATTAGTCTTACATTTCAAGTCTTGCAAAGCGGATATAAGGATAGGGTCGAATACTTGACCTATTTCCTTCACATATTTCCCGCGTACACAATCAGCTCTGCAATGGTCCACTATTACCACTTAGTTGCAGAAAGTCGCTTTTGTCGCTTGATCCCCAAGGCCTCTGCTGATATGTGCATTGCTTATTCGAACTATCACTATGACTCAGATGTACGGTTGTCGGAATCAGAAAAAAGCAAAATGAATGCAGATCTCTACTTTTCATCTTGTTGTCGCACCTACTGTGAAGATCGACAAGACTGTCACGAATACAAAGATATCCTCACCTGGAGCAATTCCGATCACAATATTGCCATACACCTCATGGTAATGGTTGGCCAAGGAGCTTTCTTTTGGATCCTGACTATGCTAATGGAGTACGGTTTCATTTCTGGGCTAATTGTATCGATAAAGCATCGGATTTGCGGAGACTCGGAACACAAGAGCGCTGAGACTGATTTCAGAGAAAGTCCCGAAACTGAGGAAGTTAGAATTGAACGCGAAGCTATAGATTTCATGATTGAAGTTGGTAAATTATTTTTCCATGAGTTCTTCTTTGGTTTGCACTTGAAAAAACATTGTTTATACTAAACAAAGTAACTATGATTAAAGTATTGTTCATTAAGAATTCTAAAATTCTTGAGTCTCCTTTTTTATTGGTTATACATTTTTACGTTTTAATTGTAGATGGAAAAACAAATGACAACTGCGCGATTGTCATCCATGATGTTTGCAAATTCTTTGAAGATCATAAAGTGGTGGACCATATAAATTTGACCATTCCAAAAAATTCAATAACATGCCTACTTGGACAAGAGGGCAGCGGCAAGTCTTCTTTACTCCAAATATTGACTGGTCAAATTACAGCTAGCACGGGAAATATTTACATCGGCAATACACCTTTGAGAAACCACAGCTCCAATGTTCTTCAAAACATAGGAATTTGCTTTGAAGAAAATATGTTTTTCCGCCATCTTACTGGACTTCAAATGATGGAGCTCATGGGTCAACTTCGAGGTCTCCAAATATATTTTTTTACCTAAGATTAATGTGATGTAAATGGTCAATTGGTCAACGCGTCACTTGGAGTAGCCCAACTGAAAGCATTCATTCACTTGGATGTTTGGTAAAATCATTACAATGTTGCTAATTTTCTAACACTATGTGTTACAGGCATTCCTCAGGATCACAATCAAATCCAAATTCAAATGTGGCTCGCTATTTTCGGTTTGTGAACTTTTTCAACAAAGAACGACAATTTTTTCGAATTTTTAAATTAATGTTAGTGTAAACCAACCTTGCTGTTAATTCATGCATAGGTATCAACATTTTATTTTTCATATTATAATAATATATGGCACTGCCGACTATCATCATCAGTAATGCTACCCTAGGTCCTAACTTCACAATGCTATTTGACGCCCAATAATACTGAGTTATATTTCTTCTATATAACGAAATTTTATCCTGCAATTGCGAAAATTGACGCATAACATGGTATTTTGGGTAAAGTTAACGAATACTTAAAAATTCGAAAAAATTTCCGTAGGTAATTTGTAAAGATTTTAAATTAAAAAATTGTCTAAAAATGTTTCAAAGCAAAGCTTGTCTTGTATATATAAACACTATTTTGGCTGTGTAGAGGAGTTTTTAGCTCTTCATCTTCATAGTTTAATTGCATGAGAGATGTGTAAAGATTGTCACCCTAACAGAATTTTTGCTGTATCCCGTATATAGGTATCAACAAGGAAGCAGTAGAAAAGTGTTCACAAATGTCTCCAGGAACCCTACGAAAATTATCGATAGCTTTGGTAAGGCTTTTTTTATTCTACTTTTAATTTTGGCAAATGAATATTTAAATGCTTTAAGAGTACGTGCAACCAAAGTTATACTAGTTTAGCACTTTATATGGATCGTGGGTGGGTGCTAGCTTTATTTGTAAAATTTCTTTTGGATCTACTGAACCCCTTTAATGACGCTCGTACACAAAAACGAGGTTAATTCTTTTCCGACCCAATCGGCTATGCTGACTTAGAAGATGAAGGAATTCGTCTGTAGAAATCATGTCCTCTGCAGATACGCACCGAAAAAACCCATTTCACCCGATTGTGTGGTGGCAACCCGGGCTGATAATTTAGCCGGGTATTTTTGAAAATATTTGAAGTGATGGCATTATTCAAACAATTTTGAAATGAAAACAGTTTCACGTGTAGAAAGCTGTAGGGCATAAAATACCTCATCAAAGATTTTAGGAAATTATTAAGAGTAGAAAAATATGCAATTCCACCCGGCAGGAAATCAACCGAATTGGTCCAAAAAAATTATTTCATATTTGGGTGAAAGCGTCCTGTGTGTACGTCAGCTTATAAAAATATTTTTGTAGACTTTAATAGGCAACAGTAAAATACTGTTCTTTGACGAGCCTACGAGACACCTGGACCCAACAATGCATCATTCATTCTGGAATGTGATTCAGGAGGTTGCAAAGAACGGTCAAACAATTGTGATAACTTCAAAAAATGCAGATGACGCAAACTTTGCTGCAAACAAGATTGCATTACTTGGCGAAGGACAGCTTTGTACTGTGGGAACCCCCGACTTCGTTAACTCCAAATACAATACAGGTTATCTGGTTTTTCATCAATTATTATTAACATTAACCATACTTACCGTTGACCGGTATTTCCCATTTAATATGCCCCTTCTCATACGAAATACTGACTTATTTTGGCAAATTGTAAAATATCGCGAAATGATTCAGCACCCTAGTTTTGGTATTTATGACAGTATCAGTGAATACTGTATTAATCGAGTTAATCGATCGATAGTCCACCACAAATCGAAATAGTTTCTCCCTCTTTCTCAGTGGGTTTTTATTTCGGGAGAATCAAGAAGCGTTTTTCTGCTCCTGATTCTAGCAATAAAATATATTATTTATCCTATTAAGACGAACAAATCGACAAGGGTTGCTAATCTGTTTTCTGTGTCTACATTGTAGGAATGTCCATCATAGTTTATTATCGTCACCCTGCTGAGTTGAGTCATAAAGCAAATATTCCTGCCGAACTGTATGTACTGAAATATCAATTGGAGGAATGGTTTCAAACCAACATGAGGTAAGTGTTTTTAACAGATTCAATTAAACTAATTATCGGAAAAACTTAGCTTCATCGTGAAGGGAGGTTTTAAGAGAAAGAATTTTAAACAGGGTGCTCAAGCTTTCACCAGCACTTTCTTCAATTTTCTCCGACTTTCACAAAATATACATGACATCTTGTGATTTTTTTCATTGTTATTTTTCACTAATATATTTCCCTTCGGAGGTTTATTTGAAAGAATTAGGAAAATATACTAAATATTAATAACTCATTGGGAGATTTCAAAATATTTTACTAGAAAGCCTTTTGGGTATAAACTAAAAGTTGTGCAGTAAAAGACATCCAACTTTTTAGGGTCTCGTTTCTGAAAAGCACTTCGTTCACTATTACTGTGCATTAAACTGCTATTTGGTATCATTAGCTTTGCAGGATATTGTAGTTTATAGACAAGTATAGAAGTATTAAAGGTATATAATTACCAAGTTTTGTGAAAAAAAAATCATTAAGTGAAATTTTGCTGCTGAGATTTAACTTGCATGACTGTTTTGTGTCATCAGTCCTTGCGAGATTCTGGCGAACCAAGATAACCTAATGATAATTCATGTGATGGATTCATCGTTACGACTGAGTAGTACCCACGATGCGTTGGAAACTCTGAAAAAAGGCTTATCACCACTGATTAGCTCGTAAGTGCAAAAATAAATAAAATAACAAAACTGTTTTGCTTCTATATGAAAAACCTCCTTTGACTTGCTTCAACAGTAATTAGCAAGTAAAAGCTGAAAGTAAACGTCGTGTAATAGGAAATGCTTCCACATATCACTTTTGTTATGCAGGGTCATCCCTTGTGACCCAAATAATCTTTTTACACATTACATATTTTTTGTTCGAGTTACTAATTACCCTGCCATTGGCAGCATATACAGTATTGGACATAATTACAATAATTCTTGTTACCTAGAAATACAGATGATTACTTAAGAGAAACTTAAAGACATAACCAAACCTAATTATGAAAATACTGGAACTATTTATAAACGATCCACATTTTTTAGGTTATTTAGGTATGGTTGGTTTGTTTAAGTACCTCTAAAAGTAGTATTATAAATGTTTACATAAAAACTCGTTTTTATAGTTATGTTATAGAGGAGTTAACATTGGATGACATCCTAAGACAAATTACAAGAAACAAGAATCTGGAGCAATTGCTGGAGGTGGACGCCATGGATGAGGAAGAAGTTGAACCCACCGATGACAAAGGTGACAACTTATCTGATGACTTAGAAAGCATTTCTACGGATTAGACAGAATAACAGAATATGAACTTGGGAGAGAATTTTTGCTTTCCAAATACACTTAACACCACAACGTCCTCAATTAACACCGAACTACTTGAAAACATGCACAATATTGAGGAAGTCGTCGAAAACAATACACAGTTCCACTGCCACATCACCACTGGCCATTCGGCAACATTCTTTTAGGTACAATTACGAGTTCGTAGTATTAAATATAATAATAGAAAAAAATATATCTTGTTTTGAAGAAATCTATCATTTCTGAACTTCACTAAGTGATGTAATGTAAAGTGTTCTTGTTGAAAACTGAAAAAGACTTAATATCATCATTTCTTCATCTGTCTGGTTTGTTACTATCTATTCCATCCTCTGGGAGCATTATTGTGAGGATTATTGTTATTACTACTCATCCGATTCCCCATTCCTCTAGGATTGCTACCTCTCATAGAGCCCCGCCCACCTGATCCAGTATTATTCGTAGGGTGTGTCGTCATGTTCATAGGAGGAGTCCAAAATGGATTTTGGGAAGGATTGAGAAAAGGCGAGGGACCAGGAGGGGGCTGTTGAGAACTGTTCGAAGATTGTAAGCCGTTCGCACTTTGTGGAAACATTGATCCCATGTGTGACGGGGGTCCGTTGTACTGAGTTCCCATCGGACCAAACCCTATATTTGGGTTAAATATCCCCATTGTTTGAGGACCACTAGGAGGAGGTGGAGGGGGCTGTTGCGTTTCTGGCCTTCCTGGAGCCATATTGCTGTTCGTTGATGCACTATTCGCTCGATCACCTGGTCGAGGCAGCAATGGGTTCCGCCCTATAAAGAAATTCATATTATGATTGCCGTTATATTAAGTGTTTACCTAAAAGGTACATTTTTTGGTTTTTTAAAAAGCCAATTTTTTGGATTATAAAAAACTAAATGCATTGTTTTCTTAAATACCAGATGCTTTCTGGAACTAAATTTGGCTTTCTAGAATTAAGTTTTTGAGATTTTTTAAAGCTAAATTTTTGTTTCGTTTTTTTGTCATTTTAAATTTCTCATTTTGCGGATTTGCAAAACATTATTTGTTGAGAAGTGAGAATATTCGATATATTCGATTATGAAACTCCAAGAGCGCTTTTGATGTCTCTTTGATAAAAATTCTAAGATTTTATGCCGGCTCTTACCCTTTTCGTCGTCTAATTCATCATCAACTTTGGAGTCATTCCAAATGGCTTGGAACTTCTTGGGAATAGGCTTTTGGTATGGAGTCTTTTTGACGACAGGTTTTTCTAATTTAGTGGATTGTTCTGCTTCTGTAAGATCTAAGCCTGGAATTAAAAGTTGATCTTCGTCTTCTTTTTCTTCTTCGTGTGCTTCTATTTTATCTTCTGGTCCCATACCGGGAATAAATGCCTCTTCTGCGTTACAAAATAATAGGCTTAGTTCAAATAGTTCTAGTTTCCACACCAAGAAAGAAAACCAAAATTCACTTGCCCATTTCACTTTCATCTAATGCTCCGTAATCATGAAAAGCGCCATGTCCTCTGTCCCGAATTATGTCACCCGGTTTTTGACGGGTCCAGAATTTAGAAGTATGATCATTTGAACCTGAACACAAAATATGTCCTACGGGGTGCCACGCCAGAGTCCAAATGATGTTATCATGTGCAGATTCTATTGAGCCGATTTCTTTGTCACACCTGTAATTAGTATTTGTTCAGCTACCTTGTGTTATGTAATAATTATCTAATTCTGCTATTTATTTTTAAAAAGCTTAAACATTCTTTCGATTTAATCCAAAATATAAACTGAAGAATTTTCCTACACCCAAGAATGACAACACCTGAAATGCCTGATTTTTTGAGGATGGAAAATAGTTAAAACCTATACCAAAACTTGTAATATCTGTTCGCTGATGCGATAAACTTACCCAACGTTCCAAAACATTATATCACCATTTGACCCACCGGATGCAAACATTGACTCATGTACCTAATGGATGTCATCAAAACTATAATACAATCATCATAAAAAATGTAGTGAATCAATTTAGAAATGAATACCGGATGCCAAGATACACACGATGCTTCTTTCTTATGCCCACGAAAAACTTGCAATTCTTGAGATAATTTACGAATGTCAAATAGTTTTATTAAATGATCACGCGACGCTGTTATTAGCCAATTTCCATTCTTATTCCATCTGGCATCCATAACTGTAGATTTATGAGCATGCCTGCAAAACAGGAGCTAATTAAGGTACAAATTCCGAAAGCAAATAAAACGGTTAAGGTTTCAAAATGAACTTACAATGTAGCGAGAGGAATGCCTGCTTTGGGGTCCCAGATTTTGATAGGTTGCTGGTTGTCTTTGGAACCAGATACAACAATCCCTTTGTGAGGATGCCAGTCAACACATTTGACATCTGCTCCGTGACCACGCAAAACCTTTTCTTCGTAACATGTATAAAAATCCCAAACTCGAACAGTCCCGTCGTCCGAGCAGGACACAAACTTTTGATCAGAAGGGCTAAATGACAAACCTCGAATCGCTTCCTTGTGAGCCTATTTTACAATTCATTTTACTTAGAACCTTATAACTTTCAATTTTACCGATAACAAAACAGGAGATAACTCACTTGAAACATTTTAACATTGTTCATATTCGATTGCCAGTATTTGACATAACCAGCGTGATCTCCAGTAACCATCCATATATCGTTATGAGACCAAATCATTGACCTTACTGGACTATCATGAGCTTGCAAAATTGTTTCGAAGTTAAAAGTAAGCCCATTCCACAATGTGAACTCTCCCGAGGATGCTCCAGTGACAAGTCGACGACCTTCGGGTGTCCAGGCCATAGAAAATATTGGACAACGCATTTTATTTGTTGCTGACTTAACATACCTCGTGGTCACAGCATTTGTACAGTTATCTAACATCATGGCTGGAGGTACGGTGTCTGGAGCGTAACAGTAATCAGGCTCTAAGGCACGTCTGTCTCGATGATCTCGCTGCCAAACACGATTCTAAGTTCAATTAAAAGCAAATGTCATTATAAACATACACTAATTATTGTTGAATACCATTATTAATTGTTGCAGTCAAAATGTGTGGTTAAAAGAATATTACATTATTTGTACCATTGCAAGCAAAAAATTACCTGTAAACCAGTTATTATTGCTGCATTGTAATCAACTGTTTTACGCACTAAGCTTTTCCTCAAACGCCTCCCGTCATATTCGTTACCCCCTGCAGCATCTTGTCCCAAAGCACCTGGTGGTGGAGGTCTTGGATATAATCTATAAGGCTGATAGGCCAACCGAGGTCGGGACCCTCCCATTGCATGGCTGGAGTGATCTGAAGATAGTTGGGATGGTGGTGGGAAACGAGGAGGGATCATCATCCTTGGGACAGAGGGTGACATTTGAACACTTCCACTCATTTTCTTAAAAAAACAATTATTGTATTTTTATCGTCTGCTACAATTACAATAGTTGCATTTTACATATCTTGGGCTTTAATAAAATTTCAAAAATTGCAGCTCACCATTTGATACCTGATGTCCGGGGTCGGACGAATAGTCACAATTAGCTCTTATTATAACTATGTACTATGAAAATTTAATTCAGCCGGTGAAGCTGAAAGCTGAGGAGTTCCAGAAATTATTGGCTTGGCTATATTAGAAAAATTCAGTTCTACAACTTCTAGATAAATTACTGATCGCTGATAGCTCTTCAGTTGCCAATAATAACAGGTCACAAAGACAATATTGAAAATGTAGACTTGCGTGTGGAACTTTTCAGTACTTTTCAGTTACCACACTGTATTCAACATTCCATAAGTTCTGCAATAAAAATCCATTAGTTGTGAGCAAATAATGATACATTGAGAATTGCATCAAAATTAAAATTTATTAATAACGTCAGTGACCATCTGACCATTAAATGAAAGTGTATTCCAATGTTTCAAAAGCAGGAAAGCAAAAATCAAAAGGCTGTTTGTAATTTACCTGAGATTTTTGCAGTGTCAAGCAAGCAGGTTGAGGAACTTTTCAGTTTTACTGGTCAGTCCAATATGTTAACCCAAATACTGTTTATTTATGTTTTTGCGACACCACTTATTAGAATTCAATTCAGTATGTTTACATTATCACGTACTGTTAAATAACTAAAAACAAATCTCAAAATTAGTCCAAATCTCCCAGCATGTAAGTGAAGGACCACAATAAAACTTCAATTTGTTAAAGGCGCGCGCTTCGTTCACGTGCTTTTCCTACGCTTATTTTTATTGGGCGTCAGTCAAGGGGAATTAGGACAGAGAGTTGCATTTGCAAAATAGCCTAATGTGATGGAACGTTTGCACCAAAAGTCATACTTCAGGGAGATTTTAGGGTCAAAGGCAACAGGGTCTCAGGGTCTGGGTCTCTGGGTTATATGTAGGGCTTCAATATCAATTCACCCTTACAGAACCTTGCCAGGGTTCCTCAATGCAGTGTGTACCCTCCATTATCAGAGGCTCTCTTAGAAAACGCGGGGCCCTAGGCAATACAGGGTAAAAGTGGGGTTCGGCCCGCAAGGGCCGAAAAAATTTTCAGTTTTGGTGCCAAAATGATGTAGAAATGTGATGAATTTTGGGAACCGTTGAATTCGGCCCGGAAGGGCCGAAAAATTTTCAGGTTTTTGTGCTAAAATTATGCAGAAGTGTGAAGAATTTTTGTCATTTTTGGCTTCCGCGGGGCCCTTGAAGGCGCGGGGCCCTAGGCGACCGCCTAGGTTGCCTATAGCAAAGAGAGCCTCTGTCCATTATTTATGCATTGTACATTGTACAATAAGTAAAAAATGCACAAATCATAAAAATGGACGTGCAAAATGAAAGGTACATTTTTAGATCTTTCATTAGAGAATGTCACAATAAATGAGTCAGTAAAATATTTATTAATATTATGAGAGCCCGTGATCACTTATTTTGGTATGTAATTACCGGGGTATTCCCGTGTGCATGGTCAGTGGTCTAATTAATTTTAATGCGATATTGCGCATAATATGCGTCAAAAGATAAGTGGTAAATTGCGGATATTTTCCACGAAATTGTATTGCTTGTTAATTTTATTAATCTTTAATATGTCTAAACATTTTAAAAATACTGCGAGTTATTTACATTTGAATATACATTCTATAATAATTGCATTTAAGATTTAACAGTGTCCTAAAAAGTCGCACAAAATAGCCATTCTAGTTTATGTAGGGATTATGAACATGATCAATAGAGCATAATAGCACAAAGTCTTTTGACATCCTTGCTACGTTGAATTCTCAAATAATACGCGCTACACCCAATGGTTTAGTTACTTTCTTCCCTTAATCGTCCTTTAAAGATGTCGGTTTTACAATTTGCGAGTGTCGCATTTCCTCGTACAGTACTTTGGCGTAATTGACTTGTTGAACAACTTTCTTTGCAGTCTGCTCGCTCTCACATTTTACTTGAGGTCGACTTTGTCCAAATTCCGGTGGCTTTTTCAAAAATTCGATGTATGGATTTTTATCGTAATTGTAACCCGATACCGGGATATGACATTCAATCAATTCCCTATAGAAAAATATAGAAATTATTAATACACATGTAAACATGACAAAACTCAAGATGGCATTATTACGGGAATTTACTGCAATGCCCACCTCATAGGAACTTTGAGGATGATTGGATGTCCCTTTTTAGATTTAAATACAGTGACAGCTTCGGAAGATATAAGAATTCTTAGATCATGATCCGTCCCACTTTTTAATGTTTCACATCCGATAAATAGCTCTGTGTAATTTCGATCATTGACTTCAAACAAGATGTCCTGTCCCTCCGCAGTGATTTCCGAATACATTGGGAGGAGACCTCCATTTCCAATAACCACTCGAGTAGGACGAATTCTTGGTGGAATCATTCGAGACGACGTCCGCGAAGAATCCCTTATAGCAGACGCCGCTCCAGTCGCCAAATCCAATATTCCCACCGCAGGCTTTGTAACAGTACCAACAATCCCCTTTCCAAAGCCAGATATCAATCCCTAAAAGTACAAGGAACAACTTGTGCAAAATTACGATTAAGGTTATTGAGAAAAGGCGAGAAAAGTATGGTGAAAATTGGTGAAAACAATAGGATTCCTTTAAAAACCTAAAACCCAAACTACCCCCGTAGAAAAATTGGATCTTCCAAATCCACTTCCCACATTAAAAAGTTAAAATTCTACACATGTGATTATTTTGTGTATTTCTGGTAATAATAGAATGTAATTACAGTAAATCCATCGTTAGAAGCGCCTTCAAAGGACTGAGTCACAATGGAAGTGACTCCTCCAATAAGTCCATGCCCCAAACCCCGTAGTCCAGCATAGAAATGCTCGCCTGAAGAAGTGTTCGAATGCTCCACTGAAATAATTTTCCTTCTTTCTTCTTCATGTTTGTCATCCAGGGTTGTCCTTCCTAAACCATCCCCTAAGGATCCTGTCACTTTAGCTGCCGAGTTGGATATTCCGTGAGTTACGTTCTTTACCAAAGAACCGATCTACAAAAATGAATTAATGTTGAATTTTATCAATACATTTGATATGGCTATACATGAATAATTCTTTTGCAGTATTGAGTAGTCAAAATAAACTTACGGATCCTTCGTAAATGAGACCAGACACTCCGACAGAAACATCGTTGACGAAACCAATAGGATTTCCAAGAAAATCAGTCGAGCCAAGTATAATGGCTGCCTGAGAAAGTAATTCTTCTCGATAATGTTTAATTAGCGATGCTGTGAGGAACTCGAAAGTTTCAAACGGATGAAGCTTAACAAAATCGTCTAACTCTACTAAGGCTTCTTCGAACCGAATCAATGTCAAACCCATTCGACGCTTTAAAATAGCCAGATCAGGAGCCAGCTTTGATGTAGTTAAAACTGTGAGCCGAACCTACGCCACAAAATTCATGAGACTTTATAAAAAAACCAACTGCGACTTTGTACATTACAGGTTTGAAACAAAACTACAAAAAGAGTCTTCAACTTTTTTACCTGGTTAAGAATAATTCTCAATAGTCCAAAGTAGAAGCGTTTTGCTGTAAGCGAAGTGGCATTCTTCAAAGCCTTTTGTATTTCAAAATCAGAATCTTCCATTTCATCATTAGCTTGAATTTTTTGGCTCCAGCCAACCCATTGGCATAATTTCAGAAGAAGCCGCTCTTCCAAAATCATATTCAAGGGTTTAATTATCAATTCCCAGTTTTTGAAAACATGAGCATTGAGTCGGGACTTCATCTTTTCCCAAGACAAATAGAGACTTGGTTGAATTGACGTCAGATCTTCAGATGTTTCGTAACGTGCAGTGGGTGTCACCTAAATTATATTTATATGGAATAATAATTATTATACCCAATAATTGGTATTAAGTGACAAAAATAATTGAATTCAAAAATTCAAATATCCACGTGTTTCTTTACTTACATAAACAGCGACATATTTTTCTGCTTCGAAGAGAGCATTATCAATTTGTAGATTTTCAACGGAAATTTCCAGTGATTGAGATTTTACTGAGTCACTCCACTGAAGCCGTAATCTGCAATTATGAAAATAAAAATTATGCCTTGGCCTTAATTAAGACGTATTACGGATATCTATATAGATAGTAAACGTTGCTTACTGAGAAAACTTGGCGTAGACGAGCTCTTCTCTTGGCTTGCAATTAATAATGCTAATGCCAAGACCAGATTTTAAATCCAAATTAATCAGCAGCTTTGGTATTGTGTTCAGAGAACTTTCTTCCGACGTGTGCCGAGTCAAATTTCGCCTCGGTGTAAGTTCAGCATCAATGACTCTTAAAACCCTAATAAAAGTTTTGAAAATTGAGTAAAATTAAGTTTTTACTATGAACACATTGATGCCTGACGCTAAAACTAATTGCTATAATCTTTACCTTGTGGGTCCATCAGTGCCTACGTCCAAAGCTAAACGACCGGATCCGGGCCTTAATTTTTGTCTACTAACAGCTTGTTCGGCGGGTATTCCTTCTTCCGTGCGAACGTAACAAAAATCTGGTTGTGATGGCCCCAGAACTACATCACTCCCTGAAACATTTCATTTACATTAATTTAAATATATATTAATGGATTTTATCATGAAATACCAAAATATAATCAGGTATAGGTATCAAGAAAAAGTTCAGTAATGTCAGTAGCAAGGAAAATTATTTGTTTTTGGGTGGAGCAACATGGGCTTATTGTATAAAAACCATTATGCACACGTGGGCGGAACAAGGGGAGGGCTTACAGTTACTGGAAATGAGAAATGACCAACTTTTTCTACGAATGAATGAATATTTCATGGTTTATTACATTGATTCCAGGAGTTGACTACAGGTTTGGTTGTTGGAGTACCCTGGGAAAAAGAAGTAGATCCAAATCCATCTTTAGCTTGGACAAATAAACCGCCGAAAAAGCATTTGAGGCGACCATCTGCTGTGAATTCCCAATGTTGAGTGGACGCCCTTTGTTTGTCTGGTTTTCGAAGCATGAGGGGGGTGTAGTGCTTCGCCTCCACACTTTTGCCAGCTATGTCTAATACTAACATGGAGCCTAAAGAAGGCTTTTTTGGATCTCGAGGAGGACTCGATCCTTCGTGCTCAATAAGCCCATCTGCATTCACACGCCACAACTGCGTCCTAATAAACATTTAACAATGGCGATAATTTTATTGCACCCCAAAATAATTTAAATAATATTTATATTTTTATGGATAATTAAATACAAACCAATATTTAACAATCCAAGCAACTCTTCTAAAGACCAAAGGGGTATTAAGTGGACAAACCTTTTCCCTGGCTCCTTTTTCCGTAGGACAACTTTACTCCCTTCTGGAACATCTAAAACTAATTCTAATGTTTCTAAACCCATCTTGACTAAACTTGACTCTTCGTCACTTCTCGCAAATGTTGCAGTGAGAGCAATATAGAAAAAATTCTCATAGGTCAGGTAAGTAGTGTGTCCTAAAACATCCATGTTGACCAAGACAGAGGTACCTCCTGGAGCTGCTACGGTCAAATTCGGAGGCTGGGTAGTTTCATCCAACGCATAAGGACACAAGGATTCAGGACGCACTGTCAATTTTAAACGTTCTTCTGGTACAATCGTCTGCAATATATTAAAATGTCTGTGAATATAAATACTATACTGTTCTCAAGGAATTTTAAACTTCAGAAAGAAATTCTTGCCTGGTGAAAGGTAATGGGTACGAGTGACATGTTGTCCACTCTAAAAGGCGGCGGAAGTTGGTCGGCGTCACTGAATATCACGAAGAATGTAGATCCTTGTAAAATGATTTCAACTCTTAGGAAATGATAATCTCCGTCCATGTTTCTAAAAAAATATTTCCATTAGCTTAAGTGGTTTTTCTTAAAAACATATTATTTATGAATTTAATTTATTTGACCCATGTGTGCCCATCAGTGAAAGTTTTTGGCGGGTTTAATCATTTGTTGATAGCAAAAGTGGTGAAAATCTGGTATTAAATTTAAATCAACGTAATTCAAGAAACTTGCTTTCAATTTATAAGCAGTTTTTGAATTTTTGATTCTTTTTTAATTTAAATTGTACTAATTATTTCAGGGGGAAAGTGATTTGATATAGAAACAAGTAATTTCAAATTAATGTTGAGTACCTTATGTTGATGTGGAAAGAATCCACATTGTCAATTGAGAAACCCCCTGACCACAATCCGTTGGTTATATCAGTTAGTTTGACGCACAGGAGTTGATCTTTGTCCAGTCTTGGCCAGTGGAAAGGTAAATTGCATTTCGAGGGCAAAGTCAAATGGGTGGCCTCAGCAGCCAAATCCGAAAAGCTTGTGGCGAAAATCCGTTGAGCTATTTTCATTGCCTTGCTGGAACGATTGTCAACGACGAAATGTGGAGAAATTGTCACCAATTTTGAATCTCTGTACCTGCCCTTGCCGTTTTTGATTTCGATTCCCACGAGATACACTGCTTCTGGTTTGGATGATGTGAAGGTTCCAGTGCTGCTGAATTTGACAACCAATTTCCTAACTCTGGTGCCACTCTGCAACTGGAAACTGCGGCACCATATCGGCTTCGAGTCTTTGTGAAGACCACTTCCTATTCGAAGCGTCAAAGAATTTCCCCCTTCTTGGTCCGAAAAACTGAACAATAGCGGGGCCACCATTCGACCCACTTCGTTTTCCCCAGACTGTCCAGCGGCTTCTTCGGAGGTTCCTTCTTGGCGGCAAACGATGGGAAGTCCTGTTTTATTCACAATCCAAAATGGACAACTGAGGAGAAGAGACAGGGAACCTCCGTCACCCCTTTGCACGCGTAGTGTCAGTAGGAGAACCCTTCTAGCTGAATCGGTGACTTTTAGACGAGCCACGTAGCCGTTTGTACCTGCATTTACAGTTGCAGTTGCGCCTTGAGGAAAACAATCCAGCTGGGAGAAAAATACTTCCAAATTCTCAGAAATGTCGATCTAATTTTCAAAACGTGAAAACTCAATATTAGGGAATTTCATGACGATCCTTTGAAAACCCTTGTTTTTTAATTTCCTTCATAAAATCATTTCCTCATGGCAAAGAGGAAAGTAAAGTAACTTACATTAGTCAAGGGTTGCTGTTTTCCTGCAGGAATTCGTCCCATAGCTCCATTATGCTTATTTTTGACTTCGAAATTGATTTCCATTGGGAGGAGATTAATGATAGTTAAAGGACTGAGGAGAGTTACCAAGTTGGCCCTTTTATTTATGCTCATAAGTTGACTGATCGTAGGCACATCGTTTTCTAGATCCAAATCGTCGTCATCGGCAGGGAATTCGTCCCGCTTCACGGCAACACAAAACCGATATGACCTATTTTGATGAGAAGCCATTGGGGAGCACTCGCGTAAACCCTCCCGACTATTCGCCAGAAGAAGAGATCTACTGCAATAATGCATAGTTGGAAAATTCTCATTCGGCTGCACAGGACGGATCCACATATTTGCAAACACAGAATGCAATGGAATGGAGTAGACTTCTCCAGATTTCACGTGAACAATGTATGACCCCATCGACTGGGCTTCCTCCACTGTAAAATGAGAGAAATAATATAGTTCTCGTCATTTTTGGATTTTTCTAGAAAATTTGGCAAATCATTACATTTTACATAAACTTACAGGATGGATATACAATTGAATTTTCCAACTTTAATTCTACGGCATCAGAGAGACTATTGTAAACCCTGAGAGCAGATCGAACTCGAACCAATTTTTGGGCAGAACCCTGAACAGTTACTTCAAAAATCACTCGAGCGGTTGGCAAATCACTGTAAATCTAGAAAAAATGTCAAAATTACTATTGTAGCTTCCCTCTGATGTTAATTTTCGTTTACCCAAAACTGACCAGAGGATTGTGGGACTTACCCTATGCCTACGAGAAGATTCTGCTTTAGCGACTCGGAAGTACGTTCCAACTTTGTCAACGGAGACAGGAGCAATAATTTCCCATCCATCTAATCTAACAACCAATTGGTGAGTTCTGAGTTGATGAGTATTTCTGTGACGCAATTTCCCTCTGCCTTCGAAACTGAAAGACTGCGTTTCCCCATGAGGCACGGCTATCCATTTTGTTTTGTCTGATATGCCAATCTTTTGTTTCATTGCCTCTTCGTTCTGTGATAGAATAGTGGAAAAGTAGAGAGGAGAACCGGTTTCATTTTCTAACGCAAAGGGAACAAAGGGAGCTCTGCGACGGTCGAACTTCTGCTGAACGTAATCTTCCGTCCAATTAGCGAACACAATTCGGTACAAGTTGAGCAATGTCGATGTTATATTGAAATTTATTATTTCCTTCGAAGTAATGCAAACACCTAGTTCAGGGGCCTTCGTTGGAAACTCGCTTGATGGAGAATATTGCCCTAAAATATATAAATTCATAGAAAAGGGAAACTTTGGTTTCAGGCCATCGCAAAAATACATAAAAGTAAGAAAATGTATTTGTTATAAAATGAAGAACTTAAAAATTTCTGAATTTCTATTTTTAAATTGATAACTGAAGGAAATTAAAATGGTCATTTAGCTACCCATAAAAGTTCAGTTTTTCACAAATGAAAATCGTCATCTTCCTCAGAAATAATCATTTTGCCACAACAATCACTCGTAACCCTTACATAAAGTATTCATTTTTCCTGAATTGCCGTTTCTACATATTTCAGTACTTTTTACACTTGACTACTGCTTACTCCCAGAATTCGCAATAAAACTGTATACAGTAACGAAATATGTGGAAAAAATCCGAGGGAAAATTAATACTTTTGGAAGGAGTGACGATTGTTGTGGGAAAGCATACCTTTATGGTAAAATGACTATAGTAAAAATGATGACTCATGTTTTGTAAACTAAATAAAGTATTCGCTAGGAAAATAGATAAAAATTCTTACCTATTGCCCCAATTTTACTTTTCTTCCAAGCAATTTTGCACTTCCACGGTTCCAGGAATGGTTCCCACCCTGATAATTCGCGATTGTAGTAATCACCGGCAATGACACATTCAGCCTCTCCGGAGTTGTCAATTAGACTCTGAACGAGTTCCAGCTGACTGACACTTAATTCGAGGAAAGGCACGTCTGCGTCTTTGCAATCGTCAATGACACAAAGAGAGAGACAACTGCATTTCACTTCCACTCCACAAAGAATTCCCAGCTGGCCAATACTTTCTCCTTTCTCACTTCCTGGACTTTGTACATCAGCCACATCATTCAAGTTTGAGTTTCGAGACTCCTCAGCCATACTCGGCTTCCGGCTCCCAAAAGACGACGGCAGGGGCTCCTGACTGAGCATCAACGCAGCTTGCTCCACTTGTCCTCCGCATATAAGCAAAGCTTCCACAGAATTATTCTTATCGAATCCCATATCGACTAGTTGATCCAAACTCACCTCGTCAACGTTGTAGCCACTCTACAAAGTCGAAATTTTACAAAACATGTCAATAGAACTCAAAATGAAAAGTACAACGCATTCCATAATATTAAAGAAACAGTAATTGGGGTACAAAATCTTTTTAGTCAATTATTATTTGGCCAAAATAATAATTGACCTAGACAAAATATTGACCAACAGATGACAAAAAATTGACCAAATAAATTCACGAAACAAATGCATCAAAAAATTGACAATTTTTGGCCTACTTTTAAATGAGGTAAGGCACGGTAGTATTTTAGCTTTTTTGTTCCTTATTTTAATGGGGTTTCAATAATAATAGAATAAAAGGCAAACCTTGGAAGAGCGAATTTCTTGTGTTCCGTCATCCATGGATGCTAAATCGGCCGATGTTTCAGATCGTAGTATGTGAACTTGTGCCTGTTTCGAGAATCTCTCCAAAATTTGTACAAACATTTTCATATCGTAATACGACAGCCTTAGATTTAATTGTGGACTTTGGATTTTTAGTATTTTGCTAGATGTTGACGGGGATGTGGTTGCGTCCAAAATTCCCTGTGATTCAGCCCTTGATTTTCTGACTAGTTCAATGGTGATATCCGTGGGATCCAGAATAGAGAGTGCAGAATCAGATTCCAGTCCGATAATGCAAGAGAATAGTTCACACTGGTGCAGACTACAGGAAATGGGTCTCTCCAAGTGAGGGCGATACCACAGCACAGCCGTGCTCTTCAGAATCACTGCATTTGTGTCCCAAACGGAAGGATCTTCCACCATCACCAACTCACAGTTCAGAATGTTTATTTTTAATTCGAAAGTTGTATTCGGAACATCCAGTATTGGAGCCCTTTTTGTGACGATTCCAGCTGACACTGTTACTGGACTGGCTAAATCTTTCGATCGCTCTAATAGTGGAGACACGTTTCTTGCAGTGCCTTTCGTCATTGTAGAATCGACTTTCTCCACTACTGCATCATTTACGATAATTGAGGGCGGGGCTGGAACTTTTTGCGTCAAAAACGCTTGTACCTCCATCCACCAGTCCAAAATCAGCATTAAACGCATATTATTCAAAATTATTGTTACTCGAGTCCCTCGTTGTGTTTGACGGTAATGAATTTCGGCTTGAAGCGGTTTCTCTGAACGGAATGTTGTCGAATTGGACAAAGAATCCTATACACAACAAACAAAATGTTAATAATGCAACTGATATCGTTTTGACTTTAAAAGAAAACCAGAATTTAGTATGAAGATTTTCCCAAGTTTCCCAGGGAAAAATGGGGAATACAATAAGGACAAAGGAATCTGATAAATATGGCCAAAAATAGTGTCCACAAACGATGAAAGCAGTCAAAATGTAAAGAATTTCCAAACGCCCAACAAAATTTGTTGGGAAGTGGGAAAAACTGGAAAAAACACAAAAATAGCTAAAACTCTTCAAGGATTGGACTCACATTGGAAGTTGTGCACACACTTTGTTGCAAAATCTTCTTGAAAACATTCTTTGTAGCATCTATAGATTGCGTAAGCGAGGGGAAAGGTTTGTCATCGGATTTGGAAAGTACATCTTTACTGTCAAATCGTGCATCACTTATTAAAATTTCTTGCGAAGCTAAATCTACGTCTTTTGACCCGTCTGAATTATTTTGGAATGTAAACTTGGATTTCACAAAGTCGATTCGACTTAATTGTCTTCCTGACTCTTGGATTAGTTCCAAAGTCACGTTCACTAAATCTAATTCGATGGCCAATTCCAGTTTTGAAGGGTTTCCAAGGGGTGTTGAGTCACTTCCAGGGGTTGTGCGACCTCCTGCAGAATCTGGGCGGTGTCTGTAGCTTGGGGTCACCGGCTGAAGATTGAACGACTTTTCGATATTTTCTCCAATATTGTGTTCCAGAAACCCTCGTATGAACTAAATCAATAAAAGGAATACTTAGGAATGCTCAATGATACAAATTGTTTGCCAAATTATCGAAATAATTTCTCCAAGGGGAAAATGAAATATTTTGACCGGTGGATATGTTTACCTTATACTTTTCACCATCGAGAGTGCAGTAGACGGTTGAAAGCATTCCTTGAACACTTGTGTTGGCCTGTGTCTCCAGAAGTCCATAGACAAAGCGCTTGACTTTGAGATTCAACGCACATTTATTTTTCAAGAAGGACGGACTATTAGTGGACTTAACGACAGCACACTGTTTATCCAAAATCCAAACTTTATTCGTAGCATTCGTTTGGGGATCTATTGGAGCCTTCTGGAGTTGGGCGGAGTACAAATCCATTTCGATTAAATCCACAGAAATCAGATCGAAAAGAGTGTTGGAAGATTCTTCTATCAGTTTATTTCTTACGGCCAGGTGACCCAAATCAGCCACAAGGATGTTTTCTGAAGTGGCGCAGTAGGGAAAAAGAAGTACGGGGGCGCCTGCTTGAATATCCAGAAACACTTTGATGTGGTCTTCATTGGACGAAACTAATTTTGAATCATCTCTTTCTTGGCTGGAAGCTCGGCCGAGACCCACATCCGCATCTTCGTTCGAAGGACGACTAAAAATAGCTGACAACAATGCAGAAAAAGCAGAATAGAAACGATTTGTGTGCACACAAACGACACTCGCCATCTTCAGTCTAAACTTTCCTTCTTTACCTGCAATTAAAATCATTTTCAAATACTATTCAAATCATCATCAAGCATTTTCAAAACTATTGTTGGAAAATGCCCTTTTATTTAACATTTATAAATAAAAACGACGAAAAGACCCGCAAAATTATACATCTGTTACCTTTAAGCATTCAGCTTTAAGCGTAAAGATATTTTAGAAAAAGTCTGGGAAGCATTGATGAAAATTGGGATAAATTGGTGAAATTGCTAGAAATTGGTGAAAGTGGGGAAAATGTTGAAATACAGGGAAACTTGGGAGAAAATTAGGTGAATGAAATTAGGCCATCTTTATTTTGCAGAACACATCCACACCTTTTGGGATGTGTTCAAAATGCATTATGACACGTTAATATAAAAATAATGCAAATTGTAGCCGAGGAGTTTACTTAGGTAAGTTTGTTTACCTTTTCTTGTGTAATCAAAATCCAAAGCTTGTTTCCCTTGAAAAACGAATTTTACTGGATATCGTCCACAATAGGGACTAACATCCCTGACGTGTAAGGATCCAAGACGTCCTTCGACTCCGAAATAATCTTTGCCGACGCTCTTTAGTTCACACACAACATTGCTAACTACTGCTTCTGCGAGTGTTTCCGTAGCTCCTGCTAATTTAACACAGAGAGCCTTGACACAAATCTTTGTATCTGTATTTCTTTCGTTTGTTTCGGAAGAAGAGTCGGCAGAGCTGTTATTGGCTGCAGAGGCATCCTGCTTGCTGCTTGTACTATTATTCATGTCAGAAGAAACTAAGGATGACTGAGAAACTTTTTCTTCTTGTTTAGCTGCATCAGCAAAAAATTTTCGGAGACTTGAGAAAGATGCGGGTGTTAGCAAAACTTCCAGTGAATTAAAATCGACATCTACTCTTTTGTGCTTTCCATGATATTTGGTAACAAAATGTGGAGATTTAGGATCTATGAGTAGAACTTGAATATGCACCAAATTTTCCAATTTTTTATTTGGGTCATTTGGCCTAGGAGAAGGTGGTGGAGTGGCTGGACAAAATTTCCTCTGGTCCTCGTCTTGGCCACGAGCGTTTTTATAACGAATGCTTCGTCTTCTATTCTTGGTGTTATTTTTATTTTGCTTTTGGTGTTTGGAAACTAGGAGCGGTTGGAAAAATCTACCTGTAAAAATGTCACTAGGGTCTAAATGGTCAGGAAGGGAGTTTGATTCTGTGCGGAAGGACTGGCTCCCATACAAAGGACTATCAGGAATTGATATAGGACAAGATTTCAGTAAATCTGGGCATGACTTAGAAAAGAAACCGGTTTTGTGGAACACAGGGGTCATCAGATTAGTATTTTGTGCTTGTGAAGAATCGTTTCTGTTCACTGTATGTGATTTCGCTAAGGTGCGTCGAGGGCTACCCATTGGGGCTCCCGTATCTTCCAGCACAAGAGATTTCAAATTGACATTCATATCGGTTACGTGGGACACCTTTTCACACCGGAAGCTAAGTTCGCAGCAAGATAAACTCAGCTCAGGCTTTCCCTCGTACATCTTCCGGCTTTTGTCTGGTAACACTAATTCCACTATTAATTCCGGAATCTCGAAACACACTAGCAAATTAAAAAGGAGATTATTTTATTGTACCAAGAAAGTAATCTGTTTTCCACAAATGAAAATCGTCAATTTTCCGAAGCGTTAATAATTTTCCCACAACAATCCTTACAAAAGTATTGATATTTCCACAAGTAATATTGCTTTCACTATACATTTCATTACTTTTGCAAATTCTTATTACAAATTCGGAGAGTAAAAAGTATAATCAAGTGTAAAATGTATTAAAATATGCTGAAAAGGCCATTTTACTTGTGGAAAAGGGAATACTTAGCAAGGAATGACGGTTGTTTTGGCAAAATAATTATTGTGGTTTAAAAATTACGTTTCTTTGAATAGTTAAGTACAAATCATTAAAAATTGAACAATTTACTAATAATTAATGATTATAATAATCTGTTTAAAGTATTTTTGTTAATATTACCAGATATAGGTAAGCTATCTTCGGAAGTTCTTGTTGGACTAGGAAGTGGTAACGGTTCAGGAATCCTTTGATGGAAGGAACTGACTTCTTTTTGCCAATTTATTCTCCTCTCGATTGTATTAACTTCATGCATATGGAAGTCTTCACTGTCCGCTGTGATGTTCCCAAGCGAGTCCAACAACTGTGCGTATTGCTGCGGCGTCAAAGAAACTTTCAAGAAATTCACCACGCGTCCCTGAATGTTCAGTTTGGGTCCGAAGGCTTGATCTTCACTGTCATTGTACCTATATCCCTGGTGACAATCTGCTAGACCCACACAAGGACTTTCTTCCAAGTAATTTATATTGAACTGGATAACAGTGTTGTGTAAAATCGGAACAGCCACAGCAGGATCACAAAAGTACAATTCCTGAGCCCGCATTAAAGTTGCGCTACTCGTTGTTGGATATGTCCTAGCAAATATAAAGATTCTTAATAAATAAGGCAATAATTCTAATTTTAATATGCCCAAAAATAATCAGTTTGCCATATTTGGAAATCGTCATTTTCTCACAGCCATATATATTATTTTCCAATGCTTTTCCCACAACGATCGTTACCTCTGGCAAAAAATTTCATTTTACCACAAGGAATATGGCTTTCCCCATGTCACTATCATTACTTTTACATTTCTATTACAAATTCGGGGAATAAAAACTATAATTAAGTGCATAAAGTAATAAAATTTGTGGAAAAGACAATATTGCTTTAGAAAACATGAATAATTTTGTAAGGATTTACGATTTCTGTGGGACATCAATTGTATTATGGTAAAATGAATATAATTGTGGGAAAATGACGATTTTCATTTGGGAAAAACTGATTATTTTATGGGTAGTTAAATAAAAGCCCATGAAAAACAGTCAAATCGATAATTTTCAGAGGCAATATAAATGCAAACACATATTTAAGTTATTAAGGACTTGACTAATACATACATTTTCAAATTGTCAATCATCCGCCACCGGTCCTTCAAACTAAGGGAATATAAACTAATATCACAAATGAAAACATGGTAGTTTATTCCGTCGTCCAGGTCCATGGCTAAGTCTGGAGTGGAAGAATGAGCGAAATCTAAAAACTCGGCTTCTAATCCGTCGGAAGAGGACTTGGTATTTCCAGTCACTGTTATCTTTCCCAAATTTGCGACCAAGACTTCGGAACTGGTCCGGTTCTTAGGAAGAACTAGTACTGGAGAATCTAAGACGACGTCTAATCGGATGACAGGGTAACTGGGCACTTCTGCAACACTTCCATTAAAGTCGTCAACATCGATAGGGTCTAGTGAGGTCGACAGACTCCCCAGTGGGGAGCGGTGACTTCCGTACAGACCTTGTACATTGTCTTGCCTAACTAGTCCTAATGCTATCTGAGCAGCCGCTGATTTCAGTTTGTTCGTCAAAGGAGCCTAAAACCCATGATAATAATATTTACAGAAAATTCATCGCTTAATTCTGGGGATATAGTAAAATTTTATCATTACGGTAAATCAGTTATTTAGAACTTCACTTACTTGAAATTGGTGTAAGCATTTTTTAAGGTCCATGAGAAATAAGGGACAGTGCGTGTAGATAACCGACGCCATGCGCAGAGTTAAGCTTGGTGACATTCGTCCATCTCCCAAAGACTTTTCATACACTACTGTGAGAGCTGCATCATTTCCTACAGAAATATCTGGAGCACAGTGAGTTTTAGCAGCAGGAAACACATTATACGTAGAATCAAGTAAAGGATCTTGCCCGACACTTAGGACTCGTTGGTGGTATTGGCCTTCTGGGGTCAAATTCAACATCTGCAGGCCCCCTAGCGAACCTTCCACATTTAAAGAATCTCCATCTAATCAATACAAGAAAACAATTTTTCAATTTAGTGGCTTTTTCATCAGTATCTATCTAATTTTGGTGGACATACGGAAAATCATGAAAATAATGAGAAATAAACATTTCTAAAAGGAATATAACACGAATATATATTCTAGTAATGCAAATCTAATTCTGTGATGACACAGTGGCAAAAGTAAGGTGTAGAACCAGAAAAACTTAATTTACTTAATTTTAGATAGTATTTCTATTACCGAAGACGATATTAACTTTCGCTTCACACACAGTTGCAGTGGCGATTTTCCTTGCACACTCGTTTCCATTTCTACCAACGACTCCCCGCAACAAAAGGATATTCATTCGGTGAAAATCCAAGTTGGCTTGAAAATTATTTTTATTCGGTACCAGCAAAGTACTCTCCTGTACAGGTTTAGCCTCAAATGCTGCACTGGGATCTGCAGCTGGCATTACGCTTTGAATAAATTGTAAAATTTCAACTATTGTCTCTTGATTTGCTGTCAATACAAGAACATTTATTTAGTACCCAAAAAAGACTGATAAAATTGATATAGGTATACAAAATTCCAAACGGTAATGTGCAAAAAAAGCCGTGGTAATTACCAATGATATCTAAATTGTTGAACTGAACAGATAAAATGGCAAATTTTTCGTCCGCATTGACAAAAACTAATTCGGCAGTGATAAGGGCTTCTAGATCGTAAATGGGAGTTTGAGCACCAATCGAAGAACCAATTTTTCTCTTTTTAGCTTGCAGAGATGTAACAATTGCATCATGTAGTTGTGATGGTAGATTTAGTTGATTAGATGTTGGATTTTTTGGAACAGCAAATGGAAGTGGAGAAGATGGAGACTGGGGTGACATTGGAGATGTGGGGTCACTGTCCCGAAGATTTCCGCTTACACTGTCCATACTGAATTTATATAAAAAGTCATTGATTACAAAAAATATAGAATAAGTATTAAATTAATGCTTTATTTCTTGTATTTAGGATAAAAAGCAAGATAAAAATTAAATGAGAGTTTTAGAGGGTGGCCAGGATGACAATAGATATAGATAAGTAATTCAAAATGTGTACTAAATTGCTACTAAATTAATGGCTGACTTCTTGTATTTCAGGAGAAAATCCTTAAAATCAAGGTAAAATCATTTAGGAGCAGCATCACGGAAATCGACAATAATTTCAAGAATTGAATTGAATATAGTACCTGACATGTTTGTGAGAGGCAAGGAGAAGTGCAAAGTCGGGTCCGAATGTCTGAACAGCATCGGCAAGTAAAAGACTATGAATAACGAAGGAAATACTTTTGTCAATAGAGCGCTTGGTAAAACTTGTTCTGGCCCCTGTGATTTGCAGTTCAGCAATACTTCGTCCCTTGGATTGAATTTCGACTGACACTTGTTGAATTGTGAACTGGGCCAAGAAAAGTTTGCTGTTGTTTTTTGAATCGAGGACGACAGGATCTTCGATGACGGTTTTTTCAATTGTGATATTGTGAGCAGAGACATCAGGCTCCCGTAAATTGATTTGAGAGCCACCCAGAAAAGACAGATTAAATGTTTCAGTACTCAGAGCAGAAGTGGATTTGGGAGTTAGAAATGAGTCCATCACAGTATGAATAGTTTGAACTTTAGCTTCATTAAAATGTAAATTCAGTTTGGGAAGCGTCGCAACAATTGTCAATGCTGGCCAAAGAGGATCTTCACTGTAGATCAATCGGTGCTCCACCTAAAAAAATTCAAATTATAAAAACGTGCATACTGAAAGAAGTGAATGAAAATGAAATCAAGTTTCAATATCTATTATTATTTTTTATTAGTGGGTAATGGGTAATGATTTGTATACCTGAAGGTTTATGGAGAAGCGATCAACGAGGTGCAAAACGGAAATCCCCTTGAGAATCGCAGAGCGCCATTGATTTTCTCTTGCATATTTCCCTTCAACTATAATTACTTGAACATCCGTGATTTCCAAACGATACTTTTTGTATAATTTCGCCTGGATATCTAGAAGGGAGTCGCCGAAGCCTACATCTGGGATGTTTTTATTAGGCGGACCATCACTAATATCGGGCAACGACGACTGAGGAGAGTTGGCAGAGGCTTCTTCCTCCATTTCAGCTACTGGAGAAGAACACGGAGTAAGAAATACATCATTGTCATCTGATAAAGAATTCTCAGTGTCTTCTTCAGGGTCTGCATTGTCTTTTCCCCCTCCAAAACTATTTTCTTCGACATTGGTAAAACGGAAGCGCCCCAAATCTAGTACAAGAAACGGCTCAGCAACTGGCTTGCCTTGTGTGTTTGATTGACGACCTGACCCTGGTAATAATTGTGGCCGTCTGGAATCCAGTTGACGAAATCTGAGATTTCTGTCTGTTTTGTCATATTTATCTTTTGTAGTAGTGTGCACAGTACTTTTTTGCATAGATCCGTAAATCACAATTTGAGGAGCATAAACATCCATATGTATTTCCCAACTTGGGGCACCGGTAGGTAAATTACCACTAGCCTCTTGATGAATAAGTCTTTCCCAGTAAGTCTTCAATTCTTCTTTGGTTTTTTGCTTCACAGCTTCGTAGCCATTGTGAGAAAATTCAAAATCATCTGTTAGCAAAAGAAAAACAATCATATTATACCATTTTCAGACAATGAAACTGCTATCGATATCGATAAATAAATTAATTTTAAGCATAATAGTATTATTAGACAAATTATTCTTTTTTGGTAAAGTTTCGCAAAATTCCAATTAGCAGTGAACAAAAAATGACAACAGAGTACTTCTAAAAATCCTTCAATATGTTTTTATTCCCCCTAAAAATGTTTTTCATACGAAGTCTAATACTATACCCTTTGATATAGGTAACTTTTTTAAGAATTTTTTTTACAAAACATACCATCCAGTTCCTTGATTGTAAAATATTTTCCAACGCCTTCGTACAATACAGGATATATGACTAGATCAAGGGGTTTTGTTGTTATTGTAATATGGTTTCCAGTTTTCTTGCTCGGTTTTCTTTCATATGCCAAATAAAACAACGGCTCTGTTAATTTCTTAGTGGAGCGAAGTAGTCCAGATTCAAGGGATGGGGATGACGAGTGAGGTGATACGACCATTAATGTAGTAGAGCAATCCTTTAAATCTAACGTGTCCAATGTCATTTTGAATTTGTGTGCTCCCGATCGTGGTTTCAGTTCAGTGTGCAAAGATACTCCTCTAAAGTCCAATTCTAAATTCAAAAGAATAAAAATATTATAGATGTATTTTATATACATGCATATATGCATAGACTAAATTAGTAAAATGTAGTATGACATTCTATTGCTTGAATAGCCATTATTTTTTAAGCAATTTCTTCTATGGCAAAATGGCACATAGCACCTGGTTTAAAACTTAAAATTCACAGAAGGAGCCAAACGAAAATAAAAGCTTGCCTAAAAACGGTCCATTTTTTCGTTTGAGAGAAACCATTCCCTGTTTAAGTTTGAAATTGAATCGCGCAAGGAGTGCGTCTCTGCCAAACGCTTTAACGTCATCCAGAATGGCTTCTTCAAAATCGCTTTCACTCTTTTGAAGCTCTTCTGTGGCTGGAATATTTTCTTCAGTGAGTGGAATTAGCTCTTCAGATTTATTTTCTACTTCTGGAGAGGTATCCGCTGTAGTTGATGATATCCCTGTTGTCCAAGATGGGAAAAGCCAGGACAAAACTCCAGAATGTTTCTCTTTCTTTTCAACGCTTTCAGAACTGGGGTTTTTCGATTCTTTTTCAAGAGTTGCTATTGTGGGTGCAGGCATTAAAGAAGTAGGTGTAATGTCTTCATTAGCTGGATTAGCCATGTTCATTTGATTGGTCTGTTCTATTCTTCGCATTGAAATTTGTCTCAACTCAACTATTTCTAAATAATGTAAATCAGTCTCCATACGATCTAAAATCAGAAAATGACATCAAAAGGTCACTTTAATTTATCCGTAGTAGAAAATTTCCTGCAATCACTGTTACATTCTGTCCCCCATAACATAACTTATACTTGAGACCCCGATTTCCATATCAATCATAAGTAAAAGTTAAGTAGAAGTTCGACCGCACAGAACATGACAGTTAAACATTTCTTTTCTTCATTTCTAATTAATGATTTTTCCATTTAAATCAAGGGATGGGATAATTATTTCATAATTTTGATTTTCAACCATCAATTTCAAAATATACCTTTGAGTTTCTGAATCTCGCTGGACAGAACCTGTCTAAGTAAATGCTGCTCGTACAATTTTACATAAGAAACGTTGTCTTTCGCTCTTTGCAAGAGTTCATCTAATGTCATCAACTTTCTTCTTTTAAACCCTCTGATGCTTAGCACAGCCCTAATGGAATACTCCCACCATTCCTTAGCATTCCCAGAAACCTTGCAAAACGGTCGGTAATGCCTAAGTCGACAATTTCTTTCCAGCTTTCGCAACGATTTAAAGGCTCTGACTAGTTGACGGTATTGAGAATCAGTTAGCTGCAATGGAACTTTCTCCAATGTCAACACAACATCAAAACGAGCTTTGGAAGACGAAGGAAGAGGATGAGTGCTGTTGTTTTTTGCAATTTTGGCCTCCGCTGACACCGGACAAAGCAAATATTCATGCAATAAGGCAGCTTTACACATCGCCGTCTGCAAAAAGTAAAATTGACAATTATGTTGGTTATTGTTATCAATTGGTTAAAATTTTCGTATATTATTGTCCCCAAACATACCTTTAAATCCAATGGTTTGAAATCACTAAACCTTTCGGCTTTTGTATCAAAATAAACTCCAAATTTATTTAACTGAAGTGACTTAAAGGAACATTCAACAAAATTTCCTGGAACAGATGCAAAAGGATTTCCTTCAGAGTCACAGCTTTGGGCAGTTAAACTTTCCAATGTTATTCCGAATGCTACAACCCGACCATTATTCCCAATTTCCTCTTCAAATCGAATGTGAACACCCCTGACATTTAGCTATGAGAAAACGAAACGTAATTATGACAAAGTTGATTTTAAAGTTTGTACTATAATTCTATAAATGCCCCAAAACCATCGTTTTATTTCTCACCTGTAGATTTTCCACTACTTTTGTTACGATTGAGGCTCCGATTCTCATAGATGAAAAGTAAAGTGACGAGTAGTAAGATGAAGAATTAGAAGCTAAGTCAAATTGTGCCTTCCAACGACCTTCGTGGGCATCTAATGAACTCATTTTTGCTTCGTGGGCTAATGCTTCTTCTTCAACAGCATCCCACTGTAAATAAATATTACTTTATTAAGGTGTTCCACACAATTTTAGCAGAATTAAAAATTGTTCATGCTTGAATTCAGTATCAATAAGATTTTACAATTTCATGTAGTTGTTCATTGTACCTCTGAAAGATCTAGAGGACCAGCCACCAGATAAATATCCTCAATTGTAATAAGAACAGGTTCATTCCGGAGGTATTTAAGTAAATTGAATTCTATTTTAATTCTTCCAACGACACTGGACTTAACTTCGACTGGAAGTCCCCAACTACGAAATATAGTCTTCTTTAAGGGGACATTTTCCAACTCCAGTTCACCTTTAAAATGAAAACATTTATTAACACAGTATACAGATTCGGAGATCCTTTATTGACAACTATTACTAAACTACTAATAAATCGTACAGTATTAAAGGGTGAAATGCAAATCTTACCTTGTCGAAGGGCGAATGACAATTGCTGTGAATTAAGATTTTCTACATATTTACCTAAATAGTTGTTGATGTACCACGAAATAAATGTTTCCCACATCTTAACTCAGATTTTAACACTTCTAATTTTAGAATTTAATTACTTTATTAGATGCATACCGCAAAATTATCATCTTTCATGTTTTGTCTGTTTATGGTTTACTTAATTTTGAATTTGAAGTACCTATATTTAGACTGACGACTGTCATGATTACTGAATAATTTATATCATGATATATTGAACTTTTGAACAATATCTTTGTGTTTTCTCTACCATCTACCTTCCTAAGTTTAATGCAACTGCTGACTATTTAGTTACAAAGAGATGATTGGCCAAAAAGTCAAAAAATCCTAAACAGTGAACACCTTTAACCTTTCATAATCGATGACTAATTTTTCTGACATAATAATATCACCATTGTTGATTGTACAGTTTGAGTTTGAAAATTAAACTCTGTATTACATCATCCTTGCAATTCAAGAATATCTGCAAGAATGCAGACACTTTCTTTTCCATGGATTTAGCATACATAAATGCTGATTGAGTGGGGCATTAGTAGATTTGCAAAAACCAGGCGGATGATCATTTACATGTAAAGTTTTCATGGTATCGACTTTCAAAAGACATACCCGACTTCAATTATGACGACATAGTTCGAATCGTGGAATGTGGAATACTAGGAAACTTTTAGGCTAGTTATCAAATGAATATAGTAGTAATATATATTAAAGTGTATGCAAGTATGCATAATGCTATGATTTATGAAGATTAAACTTCTTCAGGTTAATGGCTGAGTATATGCATTGCTTATTTAATGTGGACGTTATAACTGATTGAAATAGCACACTTTGTGCCACGAATTGCGATTTACTCCTTCTCTATGCGCAGTATTAGACCTTATCTCGATTTTTGAAAATATTCAACTGACAAATTGAATGGATATAATATGTATTTATTTCTTGGCAAATATTATAGGAATAAATAAAATTATTTTAAATTAAAATAAAATAAAATTATAACATTCAAATACAGTATAACGTATTTCCAACACCCGCAACAACGGTAAAACGGAAGACGTAAGGAGAAATTTCCCGTTTTCAGAGAGCCCGCTGAAGTGTCTATTGTGTCAACTCTGTTTTGGATTTGAATTCGAAATACTTCCGTACTTAAGCATTAAATCGTTACAGATTACTATAATACAGTCCGTGTAGGGTTATACAAAGAAATGTCTGATTTCAGTTAGAAACAAAAATACAAGACAAGTGAATATCGGCGAAGACGTATTTTAACGCCAATTTTACAATGGGGTGACCTTTAGATTAGTTCCTAGATAACTCAAAGCTTTGGTTGTGAAAAATTGTAAAAATAATGTCTGCAAGAATACGGTGAATATAGAAGAAGCGATCTCTGATGAGAGGAATAGTATTTTACAGGTTTCGGAAATACAGAAGAAGCTAGTTATTATTAGTTATTACAATAAATCGTTTATTATGTCTTTTTCACTTTCAAAGGAATTTTTACACTTTGTCATTCGAAGGTTGTCCAATTGGTTGACGGTGATTTACACTGAAAAGTTTTACTACTTTGAGATGTTGATCCACTACTACTTATTGTACTTTCACTTCCTCCACTCACATTTAACTGACTGAAAAATTCATTGAGACCGTATTCTTGAAGAAGTTCGTCATCTGTCTTAAGCATTTGAAAAGAATCTTCAAAAACGCCATTACTGGCTACTAGGTCATAAAGTGGATTTTCCAAATTAAATCCAGGGTGAGAATCAGGTGTATCCAGATCAATAAGATTTTCCTCTGATTTACTCAGTCGCGTTTGCAAAGTAGATCTTCTGTTTTCATCGGTAGATCTGTTTGCTAACTTTGCGGAAGAACTCGACGAGGACATTATATGAACTAAATTGTCTTCCGATGATCGCATAGCGGCACGTGAAACTTGACTATTTTTATATTTGGAAGGCGCAACGTCGCAACTAGCTCCTAAATTTCGTCGGTAAGCGTCACCACTACTACTACTATGTGCGGTTACAATATCTGGTCCTTCAATGGCCCGGTTCATTGAACTTGACGAAACTTGTAGTTTGCTTTTGATATCGGTGTACGCCACTTGACTCTTGTTCTTAACATTTCTTCCTCCTTCCTTTACCTACAAGATTGACGTTAATTTTTATTTTCTAATTACAAAATATTTTCAAATCAAATCTACAAAATTCATTATAATTCACAAAATCGCATACATTTATTTTGAAATTTAAACCTTTTGGATTGATTTTAGCATTTCTTCTTTAACTAGGACTGGTCAGAGTAATCAGTCTAAATTGGAAATTAAATTAATTAATGCAAATTGAATTACCGAACGCAAAGCCTGTTTTAGTGTAGAATTTTGCTTCACTGTTTCAATTAGGTTTCCACTTTCACGTTTTACGCTCATTATCACAGCTTTGCCTGCTTTCTTTATTGCAGTTCTGAAAATGAGAGTTCAAATTAACGGGGAGTGATTCTTCGTACAAGTATTTAAGTATTTATACATTTAACCATACACTAGATTTTTTACGTCAAATTGCGATGTGTTATGTATGTACAAAAGCAAACGCTTTTACTTTACTAACCTATTTTGACTTCCAGCGATATTTTTTAATCCTCCATTTTTGCTGTTGGCTCTAGACGATCGCCATGCTAAAGCTTCCAGTTCAAACTCATCGGATTCACAAGATCCAGCCTTTACTCTGTCCAGTCTATCGTCCATAAATTGTTGAAATATTTGCAAGCCCAGTAATTTGTCTTGGATGAATTGGCGATGTGAAGGGCGTGCAAAGTGAATAAACCTGTAAAGGAAACATTCATGGGTTTACTTTCGGGTTCAGACATCGATTAAGGATTTCCTTACAATTCAGGATCAAATGACTGTCCATCGTCCCGAATAGCGTCCTGCCAATGACCCATGATTTGAGCCAAGGCTCGAAGAAAAGCTCTTGCAAGACCATCACCCAAGACACGATCTCCAGATAAGTTTTTCTTTAAAGACGCAATTATATCTGAAGGAAGAGTTTCTAGATCTTCTGGATAAGCAGTGGTAACAGTGTCAGTATCTGCGTCCACTCGAACGATTTGACCTAATGTCTCCGGAGGAATTCTATCCCATATCAGAATTGGAACTCCAATCAAAAATGGCATTGGAGCAGCTAAATAATCCTGAAGTTGTGACGGTAGAATTGGGATGAAAATGTGCTGCCATGACATGGGAAAGAGGAACGAATTACAGGCTGCAACAATTGAAGACAGCCGAGATAACTTCTTAGATGTTACCACTATTCTTCTTTCAGACAGTAGAGCAGCAAACAGCGTAATCATAGAGTCAGTTCCAAGAGCGTTGTAAAACTCACTTACATTTCTCTAAAATTACAGGAATATTTTTTTTTAAACTTTTACTGCTTCATTACTTCAATTTGTTTGCCTAAAAGCTTTGCCTGTGAGTTTCAAACTAGAGAATATTACTATTTCACGAAATTGACTGCCAAAAGAAAATTTGTACAATAATTTTTATAGAACTTACGTTTTCCGGGATCGACGGTAATGAGATGTCACTGGGACATGGGCATATAAATGACTTCGAAGGCGCTATCGGTACGTATAAGCATGTACTGGCTTCGGGAATCGGCGTAGAGTATAATGACTTTAAAAATGAAGAAATATTTGGTTCATCGATTTCTGCGCAAAAGTTAAGAGTCCTATAAAATATTTCTTGCCACTGTAGCGAAGATAGAAAAATGGAGCAGGTCAAGGCTCCGGGAGGGTGCCGACAATATCCAAAAGTCCATTTAGAATCGCCACTTGTTAATACGAAAGTAAATAGCTCAACATTCTCTCTAAATAAATCACGTAATAACACAATATCAGGATGCAGAGCTTCCTTAATTTTCTAACCATTTTAAATGTTATTTTCCCTTATTTCAATGTAATGTACATTGAAAACCTACCCTTGGACGAAACATGGAAATGCAAATTGGGCAGCTGTCTTTATTACATCTTGATCACCAAATGTGGAAGGGAAGACAGACATTACGGTGGGTATTCTGTCATTTCCATTGCAGTATGCACCACTGGAAGACTCTGCTGCATACCCCTTATCTATGGAATGCTTCCACGGTGACTCCACCAGGATGTAGCAATCGAACAACTTCTTGATACTTTTTTTGCTCCTGTACACCAATCATTTTATCAATATTAGTGCTTTTAATAAATAAATACAAATAAACGGAGAGAGTAATAGACACAAAAAAACTTATGTAATGGACTAACTTTCGGGAAATAAAAAATTTATAAGATGTTTTACATTTTATTGTATATATTTAGTAATAGTAATATTGTGGTCACAGGAAGTTATAACTTACCTCACCCTCGAGCCCATTCTTGTGTAAATTTGATTGTTGATTACAGAAAATAGACAAGAGGAGGAAGATTTACTGATTCAGTTGACAGCTAACAGCCAGCAACTTACAAAACGGTCACCCAATCAAAAGTTTGCCATCAGTGATTTACCTAAGCAGTCATTTATTGACAGCTGACAGGAAATACGAATGTTAAATGAGGCTAAGGGTATCAGCTGTGATTGCTGAGTGTAACATTATAGAGAAAGTTGAAAGTAAATATTGCCTTTTGCGTTCTACCAATTATACCACATTAATCAGTTATAGAAATGTTTAAACATACCCTGTTAACTGTGTGACCTCTATATGATTATGTCAAGATCACGTCAATACTTTGATTAGATGTGTGGGATAGGTAGAACAGTGATACAATTATTATACAACTAGAAAACCACCCGTTCTACGAACGGGGCCGTCACAATATCTAGCGATAACCAAACATTGTGTGTGTGTCCCTTTGTTGAATAAACTAATTGTCTTAAGGTCTAGAATTCGAAGCTATGTTATGCCTTTAAAGAATTTCTCGTCGCAAGTACAGTTTCTATAAAAAAATTTCCCGTCGTAAATGCAGTTTCCCTAAACGGAAGAAATTCTCCCGCAGTAATTGCAGTTTCCATAAAAGAAATAAATTCTCCCGTCGTAAATGCAGTTTCCATAAAAGGAAAAAATTCTGGCGTCCTAAATGCAGTTTCCATTAAAGAAAAAATTCTCCCGTCGTAAGTACAGCATCTCTAAGAGAAAATATTCCTCCGTCGTAAATGCAGCTTCCCTAAGAGTAAATATTCTCCCGTCGTAAATGCAGCATCCCTAAGAGTAAATATTCTCCCGTCGTAAATGCAGCATCCCCAAGAGAAAATATTCTCCCGTCGTAAATGCAGCATCCCCAAGAGAAAATATTCTCCCGTCGTAAATGCAGCTTCCCTAAGAGAAAATATTCTCCCGTCGTAAATGCAGCTTCCCTAAGAGAAAATATTCTCCCGTCGTAAATGCAGCTTCCCTAAGAGAAAATATTCTCCCGTCGTAAATGCAGCTTCCCTAAGAGAAAATATTCTCCCGTCGTAAATGCAGCTTCCCTAAGAGAAAATATTCTCCCGTCGTAAATGCAGCTTCCCTAAGAGAAAATATTCTCCCGTCGTAAATGCAGCTTCCCTAAGAGAAAATATTCTCCCGTCGTAAATGCAGCTTCCCTAAGAGAAAATATTCTCCCGTCGTAAATGCAGCTTCCCTAAGAGAAAATATTCTCCCGTCGTAAATGCAGCTTCCCTAAGAGAAAATATTCTCCCGTCGTAAATGCAGCTTCCCTAAGAGAAAATATTCTCCCGTCGTAAATGCAGCTTCCCTAAGAGAAAATATTCTCCCGTCGTAAATGCAGCTTCCCTAAGAGAAAATATTCTCCCGTCGTAAATGCAGCTTCCCTAAGAGAAAATATTCTCCCGTCGTAAATGCAGCTTCCCTAGGAGAAAATATTCTCCCGTCGTAAATGCAGCTTCCCTAGGAGAAAATATTCTCCCGTCGTAAATGCAGCTTCCACAAAAAAGATCTTCCGTCGTAAATGCAGTTTCCATAAAAGTCAAACATTTGAAGTCGCTGGAACATTGACACTGGCGAAGATGATGATGATGATGACACCAACAGGAGACAGGAGAGACTGGACAAAAAAGAAGACACAACGAAGTGGTTAAAACCACGAAGAAAAATATTTGACAACTATAGCCGACGATAATAAGCAAGCCAACTGAGAGAAACTCTGTCGGCCGTTAGTCACATGGTAAAGACTGCCCTGTGTAAAGTGCCTACTCAGAATTTCAGCTTTTGATTTCTCCAAAATTTTGAAAATGGGACTAGTTAGCAAAATTTGGCCCCCAGATATCAAACAAGCAAGTTATTCTGATAATTTACAAAACTTAAAAAAATTTTTTAACAAATATTTGAGGCCGTAGGAGCCATTTCAAAACGGACTTTTAAGCATAGAGTGACTACGAGATTCAGACATTTAGGGTGCGGTAGGGCCTGGCTGATAAAATCCATCACCCCAGCTGTGAAGCTACACTAGCGCCAGCCCCTAGCTATGCTTCCTTATGGAGTGAGAGTAGAGTAGACTGTTGGACTGATCGCTATTGCGTTGCATTTGAATGCAGCACATTGTCCTTGGTTTTTCACTCCTTGGGTTTGGTGTCATGCATCTCACTTCATCCAGAGTCATATACTTAATGCATGTGTTTTCAGTGTTCAATTTTTTAATCAGTGAAGGAAATGAGGTATGGGCATGAAATTAGGTTTGATGCAACTACCGGTAATCCTGAAAATTTTGGCACCAAAATTTTAATTTTAGGCCGTCAGGTTTTGGAGTTCTACTCTGTGACGCACAATGGACAGACGGTCGTTTATTGGATATAGAAAGATAGTATCACTATTCCTATCAATCAACAGTCGAGCGAGGCGAGTAGGAGTAAAAGTTAAACTCATAGGAGTATCCAAAATCAAAACCACCTTCCAAAAAAAGGAGATCTCAATGCGCCCGGTAAAGTAAAAGCATAAGTGAGACTGAAATGCAAAATGGTTTTCACTGAAAAGTCAGTCCGTGATGCAATAAATAATGAATAATACGATTTTCATAGCATTTGCTAAGCTTTGGTTAATATTTCTATTATTTCTATTTACAATTTCTATTTACAATGACAGTGGGGAATTGCGTTGATCACGCACAATTCATCTTTTATAGAATATGTGCTCTTTTCTTATATAGAAAGTTCACTGCATAATTTAGATCGATAAATAATGCTTTATGTGGAGTTCTTTAAATTTTTCAGAAAAAAATTATTTTTGTCCACGTATTCGGCATTCTCCATTCCAATATGCCACAGGAAAAACCTTAAACTATATGCGAATTAAGTGAATTAACTACCGGTTTAAAATGTTTCAAATAAAACATGGCAAGAAAAGTTTTTATTTATATTTTACTACATTTTTAATTACAATTTTTATATGTATTATGGATGAGGCAATTGCGATTTGTGGTCCTTGTCTTTGCCTTTGCAATATATTATACATAAATGAATTAAAGGAATATCTATAGCACCTACGTACACAGTACACATAGTAAATTGGCAATTCGGATTTACTTTCGCTAAATATATATTAATTAATAGAAAATTGTTCTAAATATCATTTGTAGCCATCATTTGAGAATAGTTTCCGTATAATAAACTATGGATCATTATTAAAGTTGGGAAGGAGAGGCGGTTCAAAAAGGTTTCCCGCTAGACTTTTCAGAGGAAAATGTATTAATACATTGTATTCTCATTGACAACGTCGTTAGTTTTTCAATCTGTTCAAACGTTAATGAATCGGTCTACGGGTCACTGTAGAACAAATCCAGTATTACCAACGTGTTCAGAAGAATCCCACCTACAATAGCATTAACATACATATTGGATATTTTTAGTTTCTGTAGTGTTTTTAGATCGAAAACGAAACTTACTTCACAAATGGTGAAATTGGGGTAAATTTTTTTCCTTTTGGATGTAAAAACACTAGAAAAACTAAAAATATCGAATATGTATGCTAATGCTATTGTAGGTGGGATTCTTCTGAACACGTTAGTAATACTGGATTTGTTCTACAGTGACCCGTAGACCGATTCATTAACGGTTTTAGTAATCCGTATTACTTGATTATCAGCACAACAAAAGTTAACCAATTACAGGTATTAAGGCATCCGAAATAGCAAATTCCCTATAAACACACCTTCTAAATTCCAAACTTCGGCTGTCTTTACGCCTGTCGTCGGTATGACATAAAGCTGAATGATGTTATACAATTGTGAATTTGATAAATAAAAACGGGTTTTCTAAATACTGAGAAGCATGTATTTTCGAGCCTTAATGACAGTGTTCTGTTATATCCACCACAAGCGATTTTTTCCAGCCTACAAAAAAGTATCCAGCACCAGCGCCCAATGCAACCGCTATGCATAACCAAATGTTGTACGTCATGAAGATTAACATCAGGAAGTAGGACAGAACAACTTGAATTACATGGAGAATTGTTTGCCATCCGTGCATCCAACTAAACATTTTCACTCTGCAAAAAATTGATAATTAATGAAATCAGCTCTTGTGATTACAGTTTAAAGCAATACGGAGATTAAACTAAACTAAAATAAGGAATTCTTTGGGAAAAGTTTTGGTCCTCTATAAATATATCGGATAAGATCAAGGAATAAAGGCAAAGGAATATCAAATGTCAGGTATTTTGTTTTTACAACACAAAAATATTTTAGCTTTGTCCTTTATAGCTTCTTTCCTAAAAATGTTCAAAAAATAATTAAGTTCATCAAAATGCATAAAAAATACATGCAATGGCTATAATTTGATAAGCAACCGGTTTCTATTTTAAGTTTTTCATTATAATGCATTACAAATAATAGAAATATTTTGTATTTTATACTTTATATTGAATTTTCACTTTAAGTAAATAAATTTTTTATATTCTGATTTTTTTAAAAAATGTTGAGCCTATAAAAATAGGAAAACTTCAGACTTTACAATTCCAAAATATATTATCTTAGGAAGTAAAGTAAGTATTTTGGAAATTTGTACCAAAAGTTTTCAAGATAGTCCTCATAATTTTATTATCACCTGCAACTATGTTTTTTTCTTATTAAAATGGACTGCATCATATATTTATACCAACTTAGCTAATTACTATGACGTAATGTACTTGTAGGCTCGATGAAGGGTAGGTAAACGAATAGGAGCTGAACCCATGTCACAAGCGGTGTTAATGTTAGGAATTTTAGGAGACAGGCAATTGTTATTTGCTTTGACCTCGGCTACATTACTTGAAGTCGAACAGTTGCAAGTGGTTTGAGAGATGAAAATAGGATTGATCTCAACTTGGTGAAAACTTTCAAAGGAAGGTGAATTGGAGGAAGGCAATCTTTGTCAATTGAAAACAAATTAATGTTAAAAACGTCCTCCTGTCACTTTACGGCAACAATAATATAAAATGTCATATCTGCAACTTACTGAACAGTTTTATGAGTTTCTTTTATGTTTCCACCATTTTCATTGGGAAGGGAGACAGTGTTGTACTGAACAGTATGGAATGAATGACGATAGAGATGTTCCCGATAAAATTTTAAAGCTTCGTATGCAAACGCCAAGAAGAAAATAACCAGCATTGAAGCTATCAATCCACCAATGTCGGAAATCTTCCAAAATTCGAATAATATTGTCTCGTCTTCTCCTCCATGGAAGTACATCTTAAAATATTCATTACAAGGTTTACAACTTATGAACTGACAATGTGACAATGACAATCTCTAAAATTATGAAGGTCGAGGGATGTGGATATTATTAGTGTGTTATAAAATCTCTACAAGAATCGCTATGGATATTGTAAAATATTGTGGACAGAAGTCAAAAGGACTCCAACTAGAACCCCCAAGCATTTTAACAACATTATTGAAAATAGGGCTTAGATTCTCAAAATTCAGAACTCATTCTAAAAGCCTCCTCAGCCTTCATTTATTTGCATGCTTTTTTTGCTTTTCTTGACATTTTTGAGGGTTCATTGTTTATTTTCTAAAATAATAACTTCACGAAAGCATTAAAAGCTTAGTGTCTATTAAAGGTTGCAAGGCAAAGTTGTAAATGTAAATTTTATCTCCTGCTTTGAAAGATTCTGACTCCAAGGAAGAAAAAAGTATAATAAATTATAGCATAGCGAACGCGCTTGTCCAAAAACTGAAAAACTTAAACCTGTCAACACAATGCAAACAGTAGAGAACCCCACCCAGTAGGAACAACAGTTTCTTATCCTCATTAGGCCACAGACCATGCACTGATTACTGGCAGTAAGTTACTAAAATTACATTGCCCACCGCAACATTTTATCATATCCATTGAAATGTGCTCTCGTGTGTTCTACCTGCATATCCAAAGCCGCCACCTAAAAAAATGAATATTGAATGTAGATACCCTCATCATCATGTTATGAGCATCGTGAATGCCAGGTGTCCCATGCTTTGCACCATGGTCGCCAGCATGCATATTATGGCCATCATGATCCGGAAGAATTGACGAATTCACGAAGGGCATAACAGTTGTAACATTAGAAGTTCCAGTATCACTATGTCCCATGTGGTGATTATGGTGTCCCCCGTGTCCCATGTCATGATGATTGTGGTCGCTCATCGTCTAAAAACAAAGCCATTAATTATGTAATCAGAGCTTTGATACCACCTTTTACTAATATTATGTTCGGTTTATTCCGTAGAATAAGTCTTTATTTCTTAGCAGAAATCATGTCTTTTGCTAAGTTGGTCTTTATTACATTCTAAAGAAATATAAAATAAACATCGCAAAGAATTCATTGCTGTACAATTAGATAATGGGGAGATTTACAGATTTAGTGACTTATTGAATTCATGTCATTTATAGTTCTTATAGTTCTTTATATCTGTATAGATATTTGTGTATACCCTTTGATTGACTGAGGGCAAAGAGCAGTATGGATTATTGGATTACCAGGATTATCTACAAAGCTGTGTTTACTTATACAGTTATACACAACTCCACATCAACAAGTTTTCAAGTGATAAGATAGTATGATTTTAGACACAATTCGAGAAACCTCAGAACATCAGGCTTAGAGATTTGTCTGGCACTTTAACATCAAAAATGGTTTGCCCACAAGTCAATATTAACATTTAAAACTAAAATAACATTTAGCTTTTGATTTTGACCATTGTCAAGTTTTGGTAAAAAAAGAACCCCCAAATTGAAACCATATATTAGTGCACAAGTGATGCTTTGCGAGAATATAAATAAACATTGAATATGCATTTCTAATCCTTGTAATATATTTATAATAAATACCTTAAGGAAAATTCTGCACTGTTGTTTACAACAAACTAAGTTAATTTCATTTGTCTAGATCGAATAATTTCTTCCTATAATGCAAGCCTCATTATACAAGCAAAGAATCATCTAAAACAATCAGATGCTTATAAAACATTTCTCTTTTTCACTTTCTATGTGGGCTAAGGGTAACAAAGGTGTTCCCAGGCACTCCACAAAATTGTGAAAATAGATAGTAGACACAATAAAGTAAAGTATAATCACCACATAATAAATACACCAACAGAGAGATAATAAAAGTTACATACCTATATTAGTGGCCGCTTTAAATTGGCTGGGCAAGTAATCTGCAAACAATAGAGAGCGAGTAACAGATGAACAAATATTGCAAAGTCAGTTGTTTGATTTCCAATCTAAACAACCGAATTTAACTTAAATTTGTACAATTTTCCTAAATTAGTGAAAATACTCAGTAATCAACCATATGGATAACGGAATTTGTAATTCCCAGAAACAGTTCTTGTAGAACAAGTTATGTTGCCTACGTCTGGCTGCTAGATAGAGAAGTAGTCTTCTTTTGAAGGTTTTGGGTAGATAATTAAAATTAAATAGTTTAGAAAGTAGATCAAATAAAGCAACCGCTACCGTTCGTCGAGTACAGACATATTACCCAATTTAGCTACGTAAATAGTTTATATAACTCATTAATCGTTTCTTCGAAATATGTTTTGTGGTGAAATGATGATTTATAGATGCCTCTTGCCATGAGAAAAGGTGCTAAGTGCTTGCCAATTGCAAAGTGAAAAAATGGGTATGTAAATTAGCATTATGCACAAACAACACAGCTCAGTACATAAGGTGTTTGCCGACCCCTTTTATGACAAAGATTTCCCTGTTTTTTCCTTAATGATTTTTTTACATCACAGCCTTGTAAATAAACTGTGCATACCATTACTTCCAAGTTCCAACATTACTTCATTTTGTGCAACAAGTGCATATTTATTGTGGAATTCCAAAGTCCAAAGGACAATGAAGCTTTGAGGATATGCAATTTGGATTTTAGCACTTTTAGCATTACTCTTATTATTTTTCGGAGAATATAATGACAACAGATCGCTTATTTTTAGTGTTGGGATGGATGCCATGATTGGACCCCATGCCATGAATGAATTTATCGCAGCTTGAAAGTTTTCAAATGTCAATGTTACTTTTCTAAAAATTAAAATCACTTTTACGAAATCTGTCATTCTTTCAGCAATTTTACTTCCAAAATACATAGAAAAGATGATAATAATAAAGCTACAAAATATTCATTAGAAATGGGGAAATGATGCACCGAGTTAATGTATGTATTGGGCAATATGCATAAAAACGGAGATATTCATATGCATATTATTATATCTATATGTTAGCTGTAAATCGAGAAATCAGGCAATTACAAAAATACCTAGACAAATCGTATTTGTACTGAATTTTGGTTTCTGTGGTCAATTTCATAGAGACAAGTTGACAGGTCATTGTACACCAACTGGCATAATTCAAAACTCACTGATGAATCATTAAAATCTTCCTTCAACTATGTGGGCTATTTCATTTTTACATCAGTTAATATGACGTAGCTCTTAAGGCAAATAATTGTCATAATATAAAAACGGAAATAAACTGGTCCACATATTTGAAGTGGGATTTTTCTAATTCACCAGTGAGTTTTGTATTAAGCCAGTTAGTGTACATAGTGTACAATGACCTGTTAACTTGTCTTCTATAAAATTGACCACAAACCAAAATTCACTACAAATTTTCCGATTTACCTAGGCATTTCCGTAATTGTCTGATTTCTCGATTTGCCTAACATATATATACATTAGTTGAATAAAAAAAATTCCAAGAATTAGTCATTTTTAACGCTATGCCAAGATTATGCCGGGCTATATTTATAGGTATATCGTTCATTGAAAGGACTGCAATACAGGAATTTCCCAGAAAAAAACCATTTTTTGTTTCCAATCTTTCTGCTTCATGCGGATATCTTAGATGATTATGTCATTTGATTTTGCTACTGAAGCTGAGTGAATTTATATTTAGCTTTGTAAATAATAGAACAAATATAGATAGGTCTGTACTGTAGAAATATTTTCTTTATTTCAATATTATTTTCCTAGCCGCAACCAAAAGCCAAAATTTCAAATGAAAAATAAACATTTTGCTTTAGGCTATCAAAAGTAAAAAGTAACTTTGCCAGAGAAAAGGTGTAGAGAAGGCGGATAGCAAACTTGACTCATTTTATTACGTTAAGACTATTATATGGTGACCTTTGAATGCAGTATACCGAATTTAGCTTTTACGGGCATTGAGCGTTCACTGAATAAGTTCCAGGTAAACGAATTCTATTAAATTTATTTACATCTCGATTAAAATAAATCATACATTTGAAATAACTTATTTTTGATTGCAGTAATATCAGCACCGAAACGAAACAGATGGTCAGTTCAGTTCATAAACTAGCTAGATATTAATTAACTATATTTTGATTAACTATCGCATACTTAGCAAAAGAAGTCTTATTCTTAATGTACCTTGAAACGGATTTTAGTTCACCACCTCTTCGGTAAGCAAGCGCTAGTTAAACAAAAAAGCGAGAGCTTATAAAAATGGTTAGGGTCAAAGGGTTGCGTTGGTTAGGTCCTTAATAACAAAAAGGCAATCTAAATCTAAGGATACTAAATACTATATACATTATATTTTATACTCTACAAATCTATCTACTGCTATGTCTGATATTGTAAAGTTTTTCTCGAGTTGGCTTAATTCTTTTCGGTTGAAACATTTTTGTGAAGAAAGACATTTTTACTCGGGTCTGAATTCTTAAAGATTTAAATTCCCATTTTCACCTGCAATTAGGATACAATATAAGTATACTAATTTCTGTAATTTAAGCATAATATAATCATGTATACTATTATTGGTTGTGGGAAAGGAACATGCATTTCTTATTTCATTGCACATTGCACTGTTACCACTTGATCTTGTCTTCCACTTCACACAATTGCAAAACACTTCTTGCTGTTGTCTTCATTTTTAAGGCAAAGTGGTTTTAATCATAATTTTGTATTATAATGAAGATTTATACATAATAATTATACCTTGCTATAAAAATTCCGGCAGAGTGTGTAATAGTTTAGTAAAATTGTGAGAAACTCAATTTTAATAATTTTGCTTAGAATTGGATAATAAGATGGGAAACGATTTACTCCTACATGTTTAAGATATCCTTCAAAACAGGTTTGCCTTCTACTCGCTCGCTCATTCATCGTGATCCTGTTCTTGGATCGATACTGTGGCTCGGTCAAAAATGATTCAAAAAAGTATTGAAAATTTTGCTTCCTATTACTCGAGTTGATTTCTGTCTAGGAATAAAACATTCCTACGTTTCAATTACTTTTGAATTAGAATATTTTCCAAATTTATAGTTAGATTTGTGTGGTTTTTGTTAAATACTAATGTATTACATAAATAATGTGTTACAATCCTACCATTTTTAAGAATGACAGGTGGTCAGTCAAAGACACTTGAAAATGGGTGAAATTCCAACACTGATTTAATCTGATTTTTAATTTCTGCTAAAGAATTCGATCTTCCGGCCACATCGGACTAGTCTACTACAAGACTACTGCTACACATGAGATATCTAATTAGTTCCATTGTACATTGTCTCAAATTTTGGCTTGTCATGTATTGGACCCAATTTGGATATTTTCTGTGGCTGCTATCCACGAAAAATGTATGAAAAATGTGAAATGTGTTTTCATCTATAATCTATCAACTACTTACATAGTCTACGTATACCTAATGATTTACATGATTGATTGACCTGCTTCGCTTACTCCCATAAAACAACGAAAATCACAATAATCTAAAAATTCATACAGGGGAATATTAAAAAGATACATAAGTACTTATAGAGATTGCATCAATACATGGTTCAATAGTCTTAGGCACAATGATATCGTATTTTAGTATAGTAACCTATTATTTAACTGCACAATCGTAAACAGTTGAGACAAACGTTTCACGTTTTCATTGAGACACTTTCAGTTTCAGTCGATAGTATCCATAAGTGATTAGTAAGGTAGCAATTCAAAACAGATGTAAGGTAGATATAACCACGTCTCGATGCATTCAGGCCCGGAAAACGGAAAAAAGAAAAAAATCAATGTCTCTCTCAACATGTTTTTAAAACAGATGGGTAGAATACTTGTAAATACTTTGAAAATACTGCAATTTAAAAGCATTTTCTTTTTCTCAGGTTTAAAATCTAAAGCTGTATATTTATAACTATTTATATAGGTATGTATTAAAAGGGTCCACAATCTTGGAAGGAAAGCGTATTTCTATTTTTCCTTTGGTAAAAACCATTTTCCTGTCTTTCTTGGGAAAGTGAAAGTTGGAGTGAAAATTTTTGGTGAAAGTCTCATTTCATTCACAAGTACCGCCCTGGGAACTGGGAAATATTTTCCAAAAATTATTCAATATCGGGAACTTTGGTCACAGGTCTCCTACACTATCGCGTATAGGTACTTTACATAAATCAATAAATCACGGAATTTCCTAAGATAGCATATATAGCATTTTAATGATATTCATGTTACTAGTTTTTGCTCCTACACATTTTTGTAATATTATTGTTTTACTTCTAATTGTTACAGGTAGGACAAGCATTTACTCCAAAAACGTTATAGATTTGAAAATGAAAATAATAGAAAATATTAAAATTTTCATATAGTTTGTAGAACTACCAATATTTGTGCTTTGGAAATGCCTTTTTGAACGCCTTTGGTTGCAAATTGGATTAAGAAAAATGGTATAAGTAGAGTATTATTAATTTCGGAAGGTTTATGTGACTTTTAAGCAGTTTCAAAATAGTTTTTCGATTATTATGGTCATCTAAACTGTAGTTTAGCATGTAAATGCAGACAAGTATATATATGTCAATTCGCCTACCCTAGTCCTTAATTTATTTGCATAGTACATTGCAAAAATAACATAACAGTTCCCATATGTCAAGTTTGTCAAGTGACTCATGAAAATGTCAAACGTTTTGTCCCATCTGTTTCCAATTGGACACTGTTGTAAGTCGTAGTAGCGAGATATAGTGCCACAAACTATTACTATACATATTTACAGAATTGATACCGCTAATGCTCTAATAAACGGTGAGGGAAACGAGTTTTGCATATTTAATACGTATACTACATTGATATTAGACTAGAAATAGTTGATGATCAATTTGTTAATAATATTTGAATAGGAGTAATAATGTCGGAGTTCCCCCACCCGTTTAGTTGAGCATTACGAAACGGTAGACTATAACAATGAGTTGTTGGATGGACAAAGGACAAGCCTAGAGTAAAAGACACAAATCGTCGAAAGGACCATGTAAAAAGAAATAATTGTTGGTTTAGAGGGCAGCAATCGTCAGCACCAGTCGTCTTCGTCTTCAGAGAGATGGTGAGAACGTGAGGGGTCTACATTAGATACTGGTCCCTTATCGGAGTATCCTCCAAGCTGATCTGCAGACTGAGGTAACCGCTGTTGGTGGTGATACCCATTTGGCACTTGGTGATGCAGTTGACACGGCGATTGTGGCAAAACCCTGTTGCCACGACCTGAGCCAAACAGAGCAGATTGACTCGCTGTGTGGCCATTCACAGTCACAGACTGCTCATCTGTACAATGAACAAAATCAGATTTCCAACGCTCAAAACCCCAAGTATAGACTAGTCCTTATCCTTAACTATAAATAAATCAAATTATTAGACATATTAAGGTTCTAAACAAGACAAGGAGGAAAGGAACACGGTTTAACATGGATTGCGTCATTATTGATATAACTAATTGTAATTTAGTATCATTATACTCTGTAGTCTTTACTTAGCACTTTAACTCAGCTACGCCCTTTTGCAGTTCATAAATTCCTAACTCTAATGCGCTGAAATGTCAGGTTTTGGAAAGGAAACGATGAAAGGTAATTCTCAATGCACTTCTATATAGTTGTAGATAATTTGGGCGAAAGTATGCAACGACTGTTTCTTGCCGTCTTTCCATTATTTTCCTGCTTTTCAAATAAATCCAACCAAGTCTCCACTATTATTCATTCTTATTTTAAGGGAGGTAAAGGAAATATTAAGTATACTGCTGCTGCCGCTACCTAAACCTTGCCTGCAATGTACGTTTCTACGTTTTAGGGAATGTTCGTTTAATAATCCTCAAAAGCCCCAAAATAAGCAAAATCCCAAGTGCTATTCTATTTTTATTTATCTCGGTACATACAAATGACGACTACATTGCTAGTTCGTTTTAGTAGGTGCAAAACGTATCTACCAAGTATGGCTACATTATAGAGTACACCTAATTATCTAAATAGTGCAAAAATGATAGAGCAAAGAAATTTGTAGCAATTACAGAGGAAAGAATAAAGTTAGAAGCAAAATTGAAATTTTTCTTTTGAAATAATTTCTTCAGGGCTAGGATTATTATGAAGAACAATAATATACATACAGCTGTATATAATTTTATTGTTGGTATAACGTGGTTATCACTGTATTCAAGATTTTTGAAAACAGAAATGAATGAAGTAACATGAGTATTATTAGGAGAGAAAGAATTGACAAAAGCAATTACGGGGAATTGTGAGTAAAAATGGCTACATAGAACTAAGGTAACTGCTTAATGTTTAATGCTTGTTCAAATCTGAAGGGTATCTTCTGAGTCAGGAATCTGAGACTTGTTTGTTTCCTCGGTTCGATTTTCATGGCGCCCGCGAACTCCACTCAAGTCTGCAGCTAGGTATGAATCATATAAGTGGGGGGGAACATTCAGTCTGGGGGTATCGATGCCTTCAGCTGAACCTGCCACACCCCAGATAACTTATCGCTCGAGTTTTTTCTCAACGTCAGTTTCATATTTCATCCTATTCACTCTTTAAGACATTCGCCAATCAGAGTATGTCATGATTCGACTTTTGCGATCTTTAACACAGCCTCACTTACCTGAAACAGGTTGGTTGAAATTTCGCACATGTGACGGAAGTCGAAGTGCAGACGGATGAGGAGGTGTTGCTGGCAAACGTCTACCACCTGCAAAGACATAAACCAACAAATTTTAAGACTTGTATTTAATTACACATAAAGATACTCATTACCATTAAAGAAGATCGTCATATTCCCACTACAATCGTCACTCCTTATAAAAGTATTCATTTTTCCATGTAATATTGCCTTTTCAACACATTTAATTACTTTTTACATTTCATTATACATTTTGCTAACCGAATTTATACTAAAAATGTGTAAAAGTACTGAAATATAAGGCGAAAGCAAATTTACTTGTGTAAAAGTACTTTTCTAAGGAATGACAATTGTTGTGGTAAAATGGTAAAATGAAAAGAGTTGCAGAGTTGTGCAAAAATGTTCATTTGTGGAGAACTGATTATTTTTGGGGTGCAAAGAAATTTTCGCCGTATGCTTATTACCTGATCGGCGACCAGGAAGCATGGGGTAGCTTCCGTTAGGATGGTATGGCCTCTGATTATATGGCGGACTGGGTGATCTCTCCAAGCTGTTGCCAGCTCGTTGAAGCATTCTAATATTTATGAAAAATACAATTTTCAAAGTTAGTTTAGTTAAATGTCAATTTTTATTTGAGAATTCGTCATTTAGCTTTCAAACATCATAAATGATATTATTCCTTCTAAAATGGTTAAACTGGTGTGAAACGGAAATACCTGGGCGGGAGGAATCCATTGCTGCTTCCTCGTTCTGATGCTGAAGGACTAAGTGCACTGCTGTTATACCCTGGCCGGAATCTGACAGGAGACAAAGAGAATTCGTCTCCTCGAAGTTTAGCCCGAGCCCTTCCCCTACGCGAAGTCTCGACGCGAACCAAGTCAACCATGTCAGACACGGCGTCACTGAATCCAACATCGTGTGGGTGCAAACCGTGTCGCGTCGGAGAAGGAGATCGAGATCTGCTTGGTCTTCCATGTCCGTGCCCATGATGCGGATGCAAATACACATTATCTAATGACAAACATTTCTGCTGTAATTGTTCTACAACAAAGTATTCGTAGGAAATATATTTAAACTTTAAGGGAAACAAAATATAGTTGAAAATATGAGAAATACCTTACTTTTTACAAAAAAGAGCTATATATTTCCCATTACTTTTCATTTTCCAGTATTTTCCATTTCCTTACTTACATTTCCCATCATTTTTCATCCTTCTCACGTTTCCCATCGATATTTTTGTATCGAGAATTTGCTTAACTACCAAAAGCCCTACTCCTCGAAAAGGTAAAGGTTCTTACCTCGACCAGAATAATCATCATCGATGTCTTGATCCACATCCAGCATGGAATCATGGTCGAAGTCGTCGTTGTCTTTGTTGTCGATGCCCATGGGACTAGGACTTCTCTCCTTGCCGTCATTGATCAAGTCATGGAATTCAATAGCCTGTGGGAAAGGGGAATCGCTTATGTGAGGAAATGCGTGATCAAAGGCTGCGAGCAATTTTGTGTAAAGATATTGAGAACCGTCTACAACGACAATAGTAACAGTAACAATGAACAAGGGTAACGAGACGATTACATGCATACAAAGACATTCCCTACATTTTATAATTTTGAGATTACGATACGTAAGACATTTCCTTTTTAATGGTTACGTGTGAGTTAGCCCATATCAATCAACCCATATCAACAATCCGCAATCATTATCATGCGAGTTATTTACAATAAATATAAATGTCCATCGTACCTAAAATTATAATTGCTAAAGTGATCCTCGTTCGTTTACATAAAAATTTCACGTTACAGCGTTCATCCAAAATAAGGTTTATACAGATACTTACGAACGAACGGCTGTTAAGACTCAACGCAACTATAGATAACCGAGTGATTCTAAAGTTCTATCTAATTAACTACGCACGACGCACACTGGGAAGCTTCTGCATCAGCTACATAGCATCAACAGCTTTTAATCGAATAATCACCAGAACTACCTGAGTGATATTAGTTTCACCACCATCCTCACCACCACCACTCACTACTACTACTTTCCCCTCCAGTAAACTCCTCTAACACCACCGTATCAACCAAACACCCCAAATCCACTCCCAAAAATATAAAACGAAGACTTTTTTCAATATAATTCCTGCACTCATAAATTTTAAAATTTACGTTTTGGAAATTTTGAATTTCTTCTCTATTATCTACCCAGAATTAGGGGTGTATTCTAAAAATAAGGTATGTCCCCAGGGTGTTTTCTCTGTAGAATTTTAAAAGGGATTCTAGGGGTGCCTTTACAAGTACTTTCTCTAACTTTCACCAAATTTCACAGGCTTTCACCCCTTGTTTCATAGGGGGTCCATTGATATCTAACAGATTTTTGAAATGCTAAACTGCTCAAGGAAACCTTGTACCCATAAAAATAGTATAGAAATTAGGGAAAGGACTTCAGTTTCCACTGGCCTTTGATAATGTTACGTTCATCAGTAAAAGAATTCCTTCTAAAAAATACATCTGAGCGAAATTTCTAGTCTATCACCTCTCTTGAGTTGTGGGAATTATTTGCAAAGTCCAAAAATAAAAGTTTTGAAAAAGGGAGAGTCCTAAAGTGGATGGAAACCGGTAAGTAGATGGTAATTACTGATACACTCAAGAACTAGTCTTATCCGTTGATAATTTTTATACATAAATAATTCGTTAATGGTAAGGCCTAGTTTATTAAATATTAGCTGACGAACTAAATTACTAATCTAACTAAGAACGACGTCTATAGCCACACGAATATCAATCAACTGCAAACAGCCGTCAACGGAGTGTGCGGAAACGAGGGAATGTGAAAGGGCAAACCCCATTTTCATGTTGGCTGCTACAAGGACGTCTCCTGGAAGATCTCTTTCGCTTGCTGCGCTTTCTGCTGCGAGTACTGCCACCTCTCTCAAGACACTCTTTCATACCTTCCTCTTGTGTCACATTGGCTTCGACGTCATTGCTATGAACCATCCCCATTATGCACCGCAACAATCCCGCCGTTGAGGAGTTCTAAGTGTGCCAGTCGCTATTATCTTACACGGACTAGTGCTCTTACTTGTAGATTTAAGTCAAAATTATATACCCCTGAATACATTCTACACATCAAGAGGGAGGAAACCGAAAAAGATTTCACCACTCCCAAAATTGCTTGCGCCACAAACCAAAATGCTTGATCACCAAAGTCTCCTGTCAAAAATACGTCCTTTCTTTCATCTGGATTAAGCACTCAATCTTTGGAAGACTTGGTCATTTTCTCAGGCATTTTCGTTTTACTGTACGCGTTAAAACATTCTTGAGAAAAACACCATCCTATTAATTGCAAATGCTCTTTCTACACTCTAGTAAAAATTTTGCCACAAAATTTTGCACTTGCTTTCGAATTATAGTGCTATTCAATGTCAAAAACAATTCGACTACAAAACTATACCTTACAGAACTTTCACCTTTCTATAATCTTTTTTACCTATAGTGACTGAAAACCTTTGGCAAGTGTAGAGAGATAATAAATCCAAAAATTCTAAACTTCAGAGAATCCATTCATGAAATATTACAAGAAATCCGTTATTTATATTCTTGAAAGTATGATAGGGGTCTACAAACTCATTGGTTTAATTTGTTTTGCATTTAAGCATTATACTTACCTATAGGGTTTCACCACGACCAATCAGATCAGAATCTGTATGTGAAAGCGACTGACTAATACCTGGTGTTAATGACATTTAATACATCTTGGCTTTTAGACCCCTATAGTAATTTCAGTGGTATCCAAAATACTATATCCAGGCTCAACGCACATTTTCATTCTCTTTTACAATTGCAATTCATAATTAGCGACCTAATTTTGACACAATTGCTGGACGGTGTTTTCCTCAAGTTTGTCTACACCCCTGATTAAGGGCAGCCAATTGTCCTCCGCTTACTTACCGGAACCCCGCCGGCTGTCTTAATTCTCCCAAACCGGGTAGACTTCCAATTTTCGACAATGAGGAGTGTTGCGTATATCTTCCCTACAGTCAGCCTACTTACTCCTAATTCGTTTACCGGCGGAACGAGTATATCGATCATTTTACGGGCCTGGAGGGGCCAGATCCGCTTAATCGTCTCTCTGAGTTCGCGATCCGCCGAGTCCATCTCCTCAGCAGGTCTCATCTTTATATTCAAATTCTCTCTAATTAATGCAAAAAGTGTAGTAGTGAATTGAACTTGTCCGGCATCATCTAATGGCATATTCATTCGTATCAACTTTTTGTACGCTAATCTGTATGGGCACTTATTTCCAAATCCTAACGGTGGATCCATGTTTCTCAGCATGTCATACATTTCGCTGTAGTGTATCATACCGCTAGAAATAGTACCAGAGCACATTTTTAGGTATTAATCATAGGAAGGATCTTGGTCCTAGTTTAATCCTTAAAGCAATGCGCTATTAAATAAAGTTTAATTGTACCTATAACATGCATGGATGCTAGAAATGTTAACCAGTATATTTTTCATCGAAAATATATTTATATAAATTTAAAGCTTACATGGCACTTGGATCATATTCTGCCCATATACGTATAAATTCATCTAAATGATGAGCCCCCAAAATGGAGGAATCTCTTGTCAAGTAATCAAAGTTGTCCATAATAACAGCAACGAATAAGTTCAGCATCTATAAACCATATAAAAACTTCGTTTAGACACATTGCTTTCAAAAAGCTTACTTTTAGTTTTTCAAAAGTTTTCAGTATTGTAAAAAACAGTAACTTGAGAATTACTAAATCCTATTTTCGAATTTTTTCAAAGAACATTAGTAAGTGTTTGGGTAAATTACCTCTATTATTGATAGTAAAAATAAATGCAGAAGAAAGATTGGAGGAACCCGATTAAGAAAACAAAATGTGAGTATGAGTAAGTAAAGCTTTTAAAAAATTGTACCAAAAACGAGCAAAAGAAGATGAAAGAGACGAAATAGACGTAGGCGAGATTAGAACCGCAGGCGTCGCTGCCTTTTTGAGACATCGGATCACAGGGTTGTCCTTTGATGCAGGAAAGCATGATTGAAGGCCAAGATTCTCCGGTTGCACATCTAAATTAAAAACAATGACAAAAATGTTTGCCTTTGAATCTCATTACCGGAGACATGTATAATATAAGGATGATTATTAAGGAGAAAATACTTTACGTGTTTTTCATGCGAAACAAGAATTATGTAGAACAGGCTTATTAATACAATATAAAATTATTAACCTGAATAGCAACATGAGGCCCTGGAGAAAATTCCGAAAGTTGTTGTGCCGAGTGATGGAGGATTCTGCATCCAAAGCTATGTTACCGAAAACCTACGATCAAAACACTCAAATGAAATTACGCGACTGCTTGACAGCGAAACCCGAAACCTTTACTCGGTTCGGAATTTGGAGTGCTCCACCAAAAAGTGAAATTCTACCCCAAAAATCGAAGTATAATAGTATTATGAAAAGTTTACATTTAAGTTTACATTTATGCATTCGTGTTTATTATGCGCCAAATGTATACATTTTGCAAAAAATTACCTGCATTCCAATAATGGCGTAAATGAAGAAAAGCATGGCGATCAATAAACAAACGTATGGCAGGGCTTTAAAGGATTGCACGAAAGTCCACAACAGGATTCGAATAGTATAACCTTGTCTTAACAGCTTGATTAATCTTGCAGCACGAAATAATCTCAAGAAGGCAAGATTTATGAAATTTTGCTGAAAACATAAAATTTTCAATTTCGTGTTCATGAAATTAAAATAAACAAATACACACATAGTGGCATGTCCATATAAAACCAATGTGTAATTAGCTTGGAATTGATTACCCCGAATTCCATAACCAAAGCGTCGATGATGCTTCCTATAACAGTAATGAAGTCAAAGACATTCCACCGGTCTTTGAAAAAGTTCTAGATAAAAATAGTTTTATCAACCATTAAAAAATTAACCTGGACAAAGTGCACATGCAGAGTAAGAAACGTTAATCGAAATAATATTTCTAGGTATTACTAAAGTTTAGCGGCTTATATTATTAGGTACGAAATGGAAAGCCTAGGGAAATTGTCACATAATCCAGTCTGTCATACTGTAGCATTTCGGCCTTAAGTACTAAGGCATTGTCACTTCTATTCTATACTTCATCTTGCATTGCGCAACTCTACAATCTATTAGATGGAAGATTTAGAAATCAAGTTTGATGATGTTACAATTTTTCACTTTTTTCTTGCACTTCAATTTTGAATTTAATGGAGCTTGTCGTTTTTATCGTTCTTCCCTGTAATTCAAAATCTCATTTTTCACTCAGTTTTCATTATTTTTAAGATTTTCTCTTTAGAAAGGTATTTTCTTCCAAGATTTCGCTCTTCTTGCAATGCCCTAATATGTAGTATGAACTTTTTTCTTTCCCCCGAGATCTTTGTAGCCTCTTCCTGACAGCTTTAAGGATTTTGTAATCTATTCATGTGTGTTCGTCATGTTTTTTCACCTCCGCAGGGGTGAGATCGTGTTTCTGCTTTTACTACGATAAGCATCTTAGCAATAATTTGAACTTATCGTATTTTGCAATGAAGACGAGAAAATATATTGCAAATTTTTGATAACCCTGCAAATTCCAACACCTGAACTACGATCTCAGCTTGCATCACTCTAATACTCTCATCCCAATTTCGATTCCCTATATGGAGAATATGCTCTTTGTCTATCTCGTGTAATAGAAAAATAGCCAACATTGGTCTAGTTTAAATTACTATAGTTAACTAAAGAAGAGATTTAGATTGAGATCCTGAGAGCATCACTCTCAAGCCCTCGTTTACCAGTATCATAAGATAGGTTTTCACAGCATGATTGTGAGCATGGTGCACCGGTGCACATGCAGGGAAAATGTAGAGTAAAATCGCAAATCAAATACCTGTAAAAGGAATTTTACCTATATACCTTTCTATGAATGCAATGATGATATGAAGATATGCTAATTATTTTTTCTTGCTCTTGCCTTTATGTACTGAACACTATTATTGGTTATAATATAAACTTCCCTGTAATATAGCATTATCACAAAATATACTAATATAAATATAAAGGTTTTTTTCGCAAAAGAAATTACCTACAATGTTTATTCACATTTTTGGTTGGAAAAATTGCCTTGAAAGCAATTGCCAATAAAAAATTCCAAAACAAATGATTATAAATAAGTCCTGGCGCTTTCAACATTTAAATTCTGTACAATATTTTGAAACCCCATTAATTTGCTTTTTCTTGTCTAAGCAGTTTAGTCGAATAACAATGGTTATTATAAAACCTTCTCTCTCTTCCCACCCCACAGCTTGAATCCCATGTCTCATCCCCATCAATCAAATCAAAGGACTATAATACATTTAAAGTGTAGTGAAAGGTGTCACCCTCATGGTATCGAAATAAATTAAATTGTCACCTTTGACAATATTTCATCGCCACTATCACATCGTGATGCCATAATTATATTCATACTACATTTTGGCTTCTCTTTGGATACCGGTTGTTAAGCCGGAGTTTTCTAGGGTAAGTTAAAAGAAGTATTGTGAGTCAGGAATCAATGTAGACTTCTATAGTAAGCTTCAGAAAGCAGTTAGATATCACACTGAGAAATTGTATTATTTTATATGTAACTAATTAGTAAGTGATGCATCAACGATTTATTACGATATTAGTGACTAATATGCATTATTTCCATCCTGTAGAATCTATAATTGGCTAGTTGGATGTTGTATTCTTAGGTCTAAAAGGCTTTTTGCAATGAAAATGCACAAAACACAAAAACACGAAGACACAACAGAAAGAACACACCAGATACTACGGTACTAATGTATTGCTATACGTAATGTAGAAGTAAAAGACAATAGATATTATATACACATGGACTTATAAATTATTAATGGTGACTTATGTTTAATGATTCGTGTAATTCAGATGAGAATGCATATTGATGATTTGAACTCTGATCCACAATTACCTCGCGAACGAGTGAATAATAATATTTGTTTAGCGATTTGACAAACAAAAAATTGAGATTATTACCTTGAATCCGTAAGCTATAATTTTGAGAACACACTCCAATGAGAAGAAAAGTGTAAGAGCTAAATTGACGTATGTCAGAATGTCATCATATTGGGGTGGAGAGCGATGATACTAGACAAAATATCGAGAGGAAAACTAAGATTCACAAGCTTTCTACCAAAACTAATCAAGCTTAAAAGTATTCTAAATACAATACACATAGGTAATTTTTAAGTCATATAATAATTATTTCAGTATGTAGTTCTATTACTTCGACAAGTAAACCAATGTTATCATCACCTTAAATGGAATTTATCGTTTCCGATTTTTACATTTGAGGTGTGTTAATTTGAGTTTACTTGCCAATTTGTTGCCAAAATGAAATAGGTGAGCACTGTAATGTGATTGTGAACATCGTCAAATGTGAACTCATCATTTTTATCGCTAATTACCATTAGTGGATAATCTCTACTTTTACTTTAATTAGCTACAACATAAATAGATGACACAAAATACTGCTCATGCATGCCTGTAGTAGCCAAAGAGGTGCAACGCTTAGCTTGCAAGCAGCAGGAGCTGAATGTGGAGGTTCTCTGATTCTTTAGCAGTGTTAGCTGTTGGCCGACTTGAGTTCGGCCGGCCCCCCAGTGTATGGGGAACACAAGTTCGAATTATATCCAAAAATCCACCGCAAGCGAAATGTAGGCATACCTTTAGTTTAGTATTACTATTATAGCGTATTTCCGGGTTAAAGGTAATAAAAAGGACAGTAAAAATGTCATTTAGCATTTACTTCAGGTATTAGTAGCTGTTGTAAAAATATTAGTCAAGAAAAAATGTTAAGTAGAAAAAGAAATGGACCATTCACCGTTTATTGGCAGATTGACACCCAGTCATACCAGGCAAAGTAAAAAGTGAAGGCGTATTAATAACCTGTGCATATGGGCCAACAGATTAGGTATTGATTTTATGAAAAATGCCTACACATTTAGCAAAATACAAAACATCCCTTTGTTTTCGTTGTATTGTCCACATCCATAGAGGAATAGAAACGTAATTTGCCAACACTGGTACAGTTTAACATAACATTTGACATTTGGGTAATTAAATGATTACGTAAATGTCAGAGATTAATGACAAGCAGCAGTAGCAATCATGCAGGATGGGATAATGGTGCATGCTTAAATGTTAAAACATGGACGTTCCCTAAATCGATATGTATGTTAGATATTTAATGAGTTGCATGCAATGCATATAAAAGTGATGATACTACAGAGCACTAGGCTAGCAAATATGCTACATGTGAATTTGGCCATTTCATAATGTACAAAAGCGTCCACACGGGTGGTATATTGATTCCTGACACCTTTACACAACCTTGTATCTTAATTGTACAGAGGTGCATGAAGTGTACATAGAAAACACAAAATTGAGGTCCACGGATGAAAAATAATTTCTGACTCGTTCTATCTTTATTTTCACCATGCATTTCGACCCATACAACATTGTTTCTCACCTTGCCTTGCTGCCTTTGTCACTTGTTAGTCAACTTATTATTTTAACTACCTAGTCTACATTTGAGGCATTCGGGCTATACATTCAATCAGTCAGTCAGGCAAAAGACTCACCACTCCCCAAACAACCGCATCCACAAACAAGCGATAATTAAGAGGGAATAGTTAGAAGCTAATTATGTATTTGTCGGCAGACTGTTGTGGTACGCCCATTAAATTCTATTTAAGTACGCATTTCGCTTTATTTATTTTATACTTGTAGGTAGCAGTTACACTTGCATGCAAGGATGAGGGAACATGTTTAATAATGACATTAATCATCAATCAAAAGAAAAAAGAAAGCAAAGTCATTCAAATAGAAAGAAAGGACTAAATCGTGCAAAATATTTCAAGACGCTAGTTAGTTTATATCATGCCAAATGCGAATGGAACAGGCTTTTAACTTAGTCTGTAAAACAGTCTGAAAAATCTACTATTATTAAGTATTATTGAAGCCATTTTAACTTTCATGCAAACCAAACATTCATCTAACATTCTAACTATTGTTATTTTGATACCTAACTAAATGTAACCATTGCCGTTCATATACCTAGCAAAAAAGATACACAAATAAAATTGTATTCCATAAACTAATTTCTTATTTTAAATACTTGCATGAGCTTTATGTTCCGAGCGTAGCGTAGGGTTTATTCGTTTCGTGATAATATTGTATCACCAATCAGCATGCCTTTGAGAGCGTATACGTATCGTAAAACTATTACAACTATCATCCAATCAAGCTTGACTTATCAAAATCTTAGTTACAAGTATAATTAAATATAGTGCTAAGTAATGAAACACTATTAAAGTGATGCACAACACAAGTCAGTTTTATTGCTCTAGGGTGAAATATCCTAACTTTATTCCTAAGTATTTAATTGGAACCCCTCCATTCTTCGGCTATGGTGAAAGCAAACAGAATCAACAGGTGGTTACTGACCTTACCCATTAACCCGACAGTTAATTTCAACGTTTTCTTAGTATCTTTTTATGGAATTTCCCAATGCTGTGCACATTTTCAAGATTCCAACCTAGAGTCTTTTGGTCGTCATTGACGTGAGAAAAACATAATATTGAACCTATTTTCATTTTCAATTCTTCTTGATTCACTTCATGTAATTGAATAACATTATGGTTATTGAATTGAACCCTTGTGCATTGGGTGCACTCGACTCTGTAAATGCTTGCTTGGAAAATGGGTTACTTGGCTTTAGCCATTAAGGGGCTATTATTATTACATTGGTAGTGAATAAGCGAATGTCGTGAGCATTTAGGGTCGCCGTTACTTTTGGAGCATGGAGAAAAGCATCAGGCAACAAGTCAAATCGTTGACATACCTAATACTTAAGTTTCTTTTGTCTTTAATTTCTTTGTGCTAAAGTGCTAAGCCTCCGAAGACCTATACTATATAATTGGATGGCTACTGCAGATTGGCTATACATCTTTAAAAGTCTAAACCAATCTAAACACTTTATTTAAACTTGAGACAAGCAAAAACATTTAGGGTAAATACTATTTAGTAGCAAGCATAGCATTTGGTTTTACACTAGCAAACCGTTTTTTACAACTATTATTACTAATCATTAGAGAAAATGGAGATCCATAATCTATCTATTTGTATTATTAGTATAATAATTAATTCAATTCTCCTGCCCTCAATGTATTTCTACGGTATTAAAAATTTTCGATGTAAAGGATGTAACTGACTAAGCACTTTTGCTGGGTTTTTGTTCACTATACCCTTCAGAGCCAATTCAATAATGATGCAAACAGGAGTAGAGTATACTTTCTCTATCACTATCTCTAAAGGAGATGTTTCTTCATTCTTCACTGTGCCTAATCTACTGCTTGTGCTACACAGTACTTTCTCAAGACTTTCACCAAGTTTCGCTGGCTTTCACCACTGATACAGCTAAGCCAGTACTAAAACAACAGTCTGCAACCGATTGAAGGTTACGTTTCTGTACCACAGCAGTTCCATCATTTTCAAAACTAGCTATACTAATAAAGTATTTAGAGACTTAGTGCATATGAAGTTATTTGGTTGGTTCATTAGGAAAATTGGTTTCTGAGACGAAATAAAAAAGTTTCAGTAATACACTTATATAAATATCATAAATAAATGTTGTTGAGGAAATGGCTGACAGAAAATAAGTGGCATAATTAAATTAGCTACCAATTTTATGGTATAAGGCAAAGATTGACAAGACATGTCATTACTAATCTGTTATGAGACAACAGGTTGAGGCCTAGATGTATATCGGACATGATGTGTGACCTATACTAGATTTATCACCATTAGTTAAGATTTGGGAAGATGAGAGAGCAAAAGAGCTCAGCAAACTGCAAAGCTAACCTAAGTAATCTACACCTTACAAATTACAATTAACCGAACTGCCTTCTTTCTCAATTTTCTACACCTTTTTACTGCATTATCGCCTGAAGGCTGCAGCAGCGCTTTTCGAACATAGGAACTTAATTGCTTAAGATCAAGTATGTGGCCGAGAATGAGGACGACGCCAGTCTAACAGAACAGACTAAGATTGTGACGACGGAGATTAACAGTTTGATCTGCAAATTCGCAAGTACAACAGGAATGACGGGCACAAAGATTCACCGCACCACTTCTAAACTAAATCCTTACGTGGATAAAACAGTGATAGAACACGGGAGAGAAGGTAGGGAAATTACAATTAACGTACAACTTTACGATTTGGGGGAATGTTGTACCTTGACTCCAAAAGAGACGATTTTGAGAAGGCACTCGACGAAAAACATGGCAGTGAAGGCTGTATTCATGTAATGGAGAATTCCTTGGTACGTGTCACTCTGACGATGGAACTATCAATCCAGATCCATAAGTTTGTAATACAAATAATCGGAGCTACAATGAAAACAACGAAAGCAACTCCCAAGCACTCATTACTTGAGTGTATTGCTTCATGTTCAAACTTACCATTTGGCATTATTATTTTTGGGGTCACTGGCCATACTATGTTCTGATTTTAGTAAAGAACAACACAGCCAATAAAACAGCACAACGCATAAGATTTGATTTTGATTTGAATAAAATGAAATTAAATATGATCAAAATAAAAATTGGAAACATTTTGTTGTAGAATATTGCTTACATCAAATTGTGGTAATTTTCAAAAATACGATCAAACAAATTCTACAAAATCAGCAAAACGTACTTTGGCAGATGTACATTTGCTGAGCAAATTATCCTTTACTATGAAAGAGAATAGTTTAATTGTGGAAGGTTATGAATATTTAACAGATCTTTTACAAACAATAATAATATTATGTAAAAATCTCAGGGATATATTTCTAATATTAATAACAGCAGTTGCTAATTATGACACTACGAATTACCGAACTTGCTTACACGGTATTATAATAACTAAATGAACTATTCTATGTACTGTACTGTGTACTATTTCATATTTTAAGTAATAGTAATCCACTTACCTATTTACAATTAAGAAACGTAATATTAACGACTTACTTTAATTACACTATGATTACCTCTACCTTGGGTTTTTACCTTGAAAGGGCAAACGGCAAACTGAGTAAACTCATCTTGCTATTGACGGGATTTTCAAACTTTAATAAACTAGTAAACCACTATTAATTAGTCGTGAGTGAGCGTACGTACATAACACAGAATGTTAGCTCTTCATTCACTAATTACTATAGCTAATACGCACTCTGTGCTTTGGTACTCCCGTCTTCATAATTTGCATAATTATTACAAAAGTAATAATTTTATGTGTATCACTAGAGTGAAGTCTGACATCTACCTATATCTAACACATAATAAGACAAAAACAGATACTACTTTAATTGAAGCGGTAAATACTGTTGAACCATACGTATACACTCTGCTGCAGTGTCTAAAGTCAAGCAATTCAAGACCTCTATTTCCACACTGCAAAATTGCAACAACCCTACTAAAAGCACACTTAATAGAATATGGACATACCCCATGCCATTGATGCAATGATTATCACGACAACCCTCAGTCACGCTCAAAAATGCTAGGCATTCACTTATTACGCTAATATACAATGACAATACATAATCTTGCACTCAACATTGTCATTAGTACACAGATTATCACACCAAACCATAAACATAGCAAAACAAACAATACAGCAATCCAAGGGTATGCAGACTTGCGTTCATTTCATTACTTAATGTTTTAGGGCAAACGCTATATTTATTAAGCTAGAAGGGATAGTTATGATCTGTTATTACTTATATATATCTATTAAATATCAGCGTGATCATAATTTATTCAATTCTCAAATAACTGCACAAATAAGGAAAGGGGGTATCTGCCTGATGTTGACGCAAATGACAACTTCTGTGCAACTCTAAATGAAAAAAAGCGTATTACGTCCTAACGCAATAATTATTACTATTGTTATTTGAAAGCGGAAATTGTCATTACCTCTGAAACATGGAATTGCAAAGATATTGACAATTCTTGACAGACAGAAATACAAATACGGTTGTATATTGAATCTATAGATTAAAGATTAATCACCAAACACAAACTAAACTACAGAAAATGTAATTCTATATTAAGTCTCTTCTAACTTTCAAGTTCATGAATATCAACACCACACCGTACCGCCAACACCATGCACAAAGATAACTTAACTTACAGGCAGGTTGCATGCATGCAATATATGACAGAATTCACTTTATCTATCCAAGGTGAAGATGAAAATTGTTAGTAGGTAGTAGACCAACGTATCATAAAAACTTACTATGTCTACAAAATCTACAATAAAATGTAAGCAACACAGCTATAAATGTCATTAAAATATGGCAAAGCTTACTTTGGTCAGACCAGACAATGTTCATAATTCTTAAGCTTAAGCGCAAGCCTGAAGATATATGTTCTAAGTTTTTGGTTCTTATATACTTTAGTATATCACTTATAAATCAGATAATACTTAATTTTTGTATTATTTATTATTGACGATCCCTGCGAGCTTTCGCCCATGGATCCATTTTGCCCATGGAGCCATTTCGCCCATGGACCCAAAATTAGATAATAATGTAATGTAATTATTGTCATTGGTCTGTCCCATTCGAAGTATTAAGACTTTATTTATATGGCTATACACTAACCTAAGGAGGGCGTAGAGTAGACCTAACAGATTACTTGATTTACAAGCATTTTTATATTTAAGATCTTAAACAAAAAGAGATATTGTCAGTCACAAGTATTCCAACTGTGAGGTTTTTCACTTTTTCTAATCTCGGTTTGTAATTTCGGGAGTAATAGATAATATTTCATAAAATGCACAGCCTTCCTTAGGCCATTTAGTTCTGCTTTGCTACATCATAGCAAACCTCCTGTTAAAAACATAAATTTTAATTATTCATTCGAGTCTTCGTCTTAAAAATATTTCCCCAGTTAAATCGTAAACAGAATAGTCATGAATTTCTTGACTGAGTTTGATAATTGATAACCAGATAAAAATATTTCACAATTTTAGCATTCAACATAATTATTGAAAATAGAAGTACCATTGATATATCCTGCAAAATTCATTCATAGAATGGAAACCTTTTCCACTTCATAGATTTCTCAATAAATCCTTTCAGATAATGATTTAGATCATTTAAAGCAAATGCAAATAGAGCAAGCAGTTCTTGATTTCTATCTAGTAAATACAATCTATAAGAAATGAGACCCAAAACCCATTGACAAAAAAACGTCTTATTTTCAAACAAAAGAATCCACATTTTAAAATGCGATTAATGAATATATTACGAAATATAATTTCAAAAAATATTCCTGAAATATTTTGGGCAAAGGAAAGTATTTCATTTTTCACTCTGAATTAAAAAGTAACATTTTGTCAAGAGATTTTGATTATATATCTTCTTACACGATATGTGTTGTAGTGTTCATTAGACATACCATGCGTACAATTACCAGAGATGTCTGATACTTAAATGGAACGAGGAGGGTACCCATTTGCAAAAACTGTGTCAAAATGGCAACAGCCAAAAATTTTACTTTTACCACTATGAATTTGGAGATTGCAATTAGAAATTAATTATTTTACATTTTACACTGTCGGAGGTATGAGAGAACAGCATAGAGTTAGACAGTTAGAGCTTTAACTACTGGACTATTAGATACAGCTCATTATTCTTTCAGCGGAGTGCGTGCATGCGCTGCATTTAAGTTCCTAGCCTAAAAAAGCAAAACCGTTTTTGTATTAGATTAGAATAAGAAACGGTTATATTCCTCCTGAATTCTGTCTTCCCTACAGCTATGCTCCCTTTTAGTACCTCCGACGTAGACACTGTATCTGCAGATGGGTTAGATATTTAGAATTTGATTTCAAGCTTATAAAATATTGTGTAAATGCATAACTATATTTAAACTGGTCAATACAATGTAATGAAATTCAAAATTCATAACGATGTTAAGCCATTTTTAATTACTACATTAACAACGACGATGTTTTTTTAACTTACAATCCTTGTCCTAAATAAATAACTCTACTCTGATTAGTGATAACCTTAAATAAGGTGGTTCTGTTCTTACAAAAAGTAAAAAGAGAATAGGCAGTTTTACCTTCATCATCAGTAAAAGGGTGTTGAGAACGATAAGCATCATGATAAAATATTCAAAAGGAGTGGACGCAACCATCCGCCATATTTTGTACTTGATAGATACCCGGTCTTTGGGCATGTAGCGTTCAAGGGGTCGTGCTCCAATCGCAAAATCAATACAAGATTTCTATATTTCACCATAAACAAACGAAATAAATATACATGAATAATATTGAGATCATGATTTTTACCAAACGCACTAATCCTATTTTTGTGTATTTCTGGATTTTAAAAAATGATTTTTTTCTTGCACTAAATCATCTTGGTGTAAAATGTGCATTTGAATTGATGTGGTGCAGTGTAACTGGGGATGTAAGCGGACGGGAAAATAATGTTTTAAATGTTATTTATACAGAGTTCATTAAGAAAATGCCCCACTTGGTTCTTATCCATCTCTCCATCCTGAAGTTCAGCTTCTCCCTGTTCCTGGAAGGTGATGATAATTAAGGCAACAAAAATATTTACAAAGAAAAACGGGAAGACAATGAAGTATACGACGTAAAACAATGACATCTCTATCCGATAATGCGGCTGTGGACCAACATTCTCCCAGGTGGCAGCCATGGAATTTTGCAATACTCTATAAAAATAATTACATAAACTTGCATTATAACCTGCTCCAGTTAAAGCATTATCAAATTATTATGTGTGCAGTTTTGAAAGCCATCATGAAAATCATGAAAATCTTCATGAAAAATCATCATGAAAAATCTTCATGAAAAATCATCATGAAAAATCTTCATGGAAAATCATCATGAAAAATCTTCATGGAAAATCTTCATGAAAAATCATCATGAAAAATCTTCATGAAAAATCATCATGAAAAATCTTCATGGAAAATCATCATGGAAAATCATCATGAAAAATCTTCATGAAAAATCATCATGAAAAATCTTCATGAAAAATTTTCATGGAAAACCATGAAAAACCTGCAGTGTAGGAAATAAAGCCTTACCCTGGCCACCCTTCTCCTGTCTGTACAGCGAAAAGTGTCAACATCGCTACCAATACATTATCGTAATTGAAATCTTGAATACTCCATTTTCTAGATTCAACTTGGGGTGGACCCGATCCTTGGATAATAAAATATTCCCCTTGGCAATCTGGTTTAGTCAGACGGCTTAAATCTGTGCAGTACTGAAATCGGCCGTTAAAAAGTTGCACAGCGATGACAGCAAATATAAACTGTATAAAGACAAAGCAATGGCACGAATTAGTAATTATTAACATCAAATTACGTAATTATTAACATCAAATTACGTAATTATTAACATCAAATTACGTAATTATTAACATCAAATTACGTAATTATTAACATCAAATTACGTAATTATTAACATCAAATTACGTAATTATTAACATCAAATTACGTAATTATTAACATCAAATTACGTAATTATTAACATCAAATTACGTAATTATTAACATCAAATTACGTAATTATTAACATCAAATTACGTAATTATTAACATCAAATTACGTAATTACTTAATTGTAAGAAGGAGGTACCTGAAAAAGTATGTAGACAATCAGAATGTTAAAGACATTCTTGAGCGAATTGACAACACAGTCGAACACAGCTTTGAGCTTTGGAACACGTTTGATGGTTTTTAAAGGTCGCAAGACACGTAGAACACGCAGAGACTTAATAGTATTAAGTTTTTGGCTCAAGTCACTAACTGATTGAGATTGAGAACCTTCTTCACCGCCTCCCCTGTACACCAAATGCAGATAAGTTTTCAACTCAAGGCTAATCTATTCTAACAACAAACAAATCAATTGCATCACCTTCTCATGGATGGGAAAAACCCATTACACTTCATCTTCTCCTAAAAATATCTTTTACTAATCTTTCTTAAAAACAAGCTTACTTAAAATCTGGTGGCAATTAAAACAGGTAGTAATATTTTTACTTCATTTTAGGGAAATTGGGTTTCTACTAAACAATTCTCATGCTTAATTTAACTTCTGCTTAAATATTCAAGAAATACTTTCTACTGAGACCATTTTGTATCCAGGAGGAGTACAGAGTGCTGCCTGGGTTGCATTTTGCGCCCCACCTCGCCTGCGGCGCCCGTAATTTCAAAATCTTTTTTGGATACAAACATCCCTATATGCATAGTAGCATAAAATCAAGCAAATACGATTTCATATTATAAGCTGCCAAATATTACCAAGTAAAATTTTTTAAAAAGACAAGCTAGGAAACAAAGGAAGAAAAGAGCAGAAAAATCAAAAAGGACTTATTTAGCGTCATACGCACGGCACGGCTCGGCTTAGAAAAATTAGTGTTAAAAAGATTTCCAACTGAGCTAGAAAACCACGCATGCGTGCGAATAAGGTGGTTTTCCAGTAGTATATATTTTTGCGAAAAGTGTAGTGTGATATATTTCAAAAGTTCAAATATTATAGCATTCTTGCTTGATCGTGCTTCAAATTCAAAAAGTAGCTCTTAAGAATTAAATACCGGGCATATATTTCTCATCAAATGTTTTCTTTTCAGGATGCACATTACGTTTTGGGGAAGAGAGCAAATATTTTCTTGGTCGGCATTTCTCCATACGTTTAACTAGCATTTCAAAAACTGGAGACGACGCTTGTTAAGACGAAAGAACTTTAATGGTAAAGTAAAATTTCTCTGTTTCATAGCAAGAAAATCTGTTAAAGGGGATACTGTGGAAGGGCTTGATTGCGCAGTGATGTTCCATTTGTACGGCACAGACTCAGCAAAAATGGGAGCCAAAGGAACACATATTTAATCTGATCTACTGATTGAATATTGGCCGTTGTATTTGCACCTAAAATACGGAGTATACATATAAACCATTGGTGAAAGCCGATAGCCTCGGTGAAAGGCCCAATTTCGCCTTACAAATGGGTTTTTAGATTCTTAAGGTTTGAGGCATACACACGAAATACATATTTTTCTATCTATTTATAAGGCATCTTGTAACAGTACGAAATTGATTCCTTATATCCAATATCAGGTTACAAACTACAAATACTAATACAAACCATGAACAGTAAAGTTTCCATAACATAGTACATACATCTAATGCATGTTTTCATCCGACGCCCATGAAGATCATGAAAGTTGTCGGGTTGCATTTCACATTTCCCATTATAATTGGAAAGTTAATTAGTTGTCGTAAGTAATGAGTAATTATACCATACCTACAAAACAACCTAGCTGGTACTGATAAATTACTTTTTAACTATGGCTATAATTATTTCTACATACTGTTTGGTTTGGGATCTGTAATATTATTGGAATCACAAACAATCTATCTGTACCTACAATTTACGAAACAATGGTATACATAGGTAAAGCATTTCCAAGTCATATCAGCATTTAACTAATGAAAATTAACTCACTGAGTAAAAAAGAATGCGATGAGGGCGCAAATGACGACTATAGCATCAAGAATATTCCACAGGTCACGACAGTACGATCCAGGATGAAACACTATTCCTAAGTCTACTACCTACAATCATCCAAGATAATTTATTGATCAAACAGTCATACAATGCATACAAAAAGACAAGACGACCACTAAACGGTGCACTACTCACTAACCAAGCCATTTAAATCATTTACGACAAGTGCCACTAATAAACCAGGTCCTTCGTGGATTTGGTCAACCGAAGATATGTAATTTGGAAAACTGTACAATTCAGAAAATTCAAAAACCCTGTCATTTGACAAATAATATTGGAAATTAAATTACTAACAGAATGTTTTAAATTGCCTGAACTGCAGAGGTCTCCAAAATATTCCAACAGGACACAAATAACTATGTATAATGAATTCCTTTCTATCACTTTCACTCCACATCAATCATTAGTACATTCTAAATTCTAACTTATACATTCTAACACTTAATTCGTAACAACCACGTATAACTAGCATACTAGTGTCTAACATTTTCCCATTGTAGATCATTCGAACCTGCTCCCTGAATGATAATAAACCTAGCTCCACAAAAATAATTACCTTAGTTAGAAAAAGTATATTTATCATCCAAAATTATCCTGCTTGAATATTTAAAGAACCACTCACCCGCAATTAGCATGATTGTCATGCTAGTTTTATGGATACCACACCTTATTGACCGAAAGTCATGGTCTATACATGTCTATTTTGTTATAATATCGGCCAACATGTCTTGGAGGCTCTTGTAGGGGACTGTCAGATGGATGACATTTGTAATATTATGCCCGACATTCTGTGAAAGTGTGCGCTCATATTATATATCAGAGTTTGACATAATTTGTTGTCGAATTTCTCTCTTCAAGAGTAGGGAATTCTTTTCTGAAAGGCAAATTTTCCTTATGCACCGGAAAATAAAATTGAACATTGTGCATAAGTAGTAATTTTTAACTTTTGTTTTGATGAAATCAATTTGCAATCAAGACTTCGTGTTCATGCAGCGTTGCGTCTTAAAATATAATTTTTGAAACTGCAGTATAATTGTATGCAAACTACTCACGACAGTTTACAAAAGATGTAGCAAAATTAAATGCCAATTACAAATTACAATGCAAATAATAATTTTGCTCGAAAAAATTGGAGATTTAGAATAAAAAGTAGACTTTTCTCATCAGTCATCAGGGAGTCCGGAAATACTGCATGATAAACACGCAAGATTCTATTTTATTTTGGGGATGAAATGACTTTCCTTGTTAGCTGGAGTTGCGGTTGTAAATTGCTCACAACTGAATGTTTCCTGCTTTCAAAATGACAAGTTCATTTTGCTAAAAGCGCATATTAAGCATTGTCAATTTGCTTTTTCTATCCAAAATACTTTTTATTTTAATAGCATGATGCTCATTATAAATGTTAGCGCATTGCAAGCTAAAATCTGAGCGTATGCCTAAAAATTCAAAAATATGTCCAGCATATTTGACGAAAACTAAAATACCAACGCGAGTTTGAAAGAAATAATTGTAAATATGCAAATTAACTGATCGTTTAGATTAGAGTACAGGCTTGTTTTGGCATGAAACAAGTGTTTGCTTGCATCGTTGCATCTACATGTCACCGGATAGTCATAAAACCATGCATTTGCATGCATGTCCGAGCCTTACTGATTATCAATACTGTTTATACTGTATTTTTCTACTTTTGGGGTGAGAGTAGTGGGCTTGCGAAGCGACATTCTGTACGTAATGAAATGTTTTAATTTGCTAATGCTGTCACGGCTCTTAAATACTTAGGATTTAATTATTGTTCTATTGTTGGGCACCTACTTATTACCTAAAAGCATTCATTCATATTCACTCATTCGTAAATATAGTTACAAGTTCAATGCTAATAACGTAAGAAATTAACGGTATTGATTAAAAATGCTAACAACTAATTACGGTTCTGCACCACGGGGTCTTACTTACAACAGTTACATGTTACATTACGTAGTGTACAATGCAATCCAGACAAATCATCTTACTAAGTAATTTTGCTAATGGAAACTCAAAGTCGTTTCAAAACGGTAATTGTACTTTACTACCGAAACCGAGCTAAATGCTCGACCGAAACAAGGCAGGGACAAGGACAAAGTACGTACGATGTACACAATGTACAGATACTCAGATACTAACATGACAATACAGTGTAATAGTATACATTCTCAACTTAATTTGCTCTACATACGATATTATCTGTATCAATACCAGTATGCTTTTCAAATTTTAATCGTCAATATTAAAATACTCGGACAGAGATGTCTACTAAGACTTTGACTGTTGTAATGCTAAATACAAGTGTTACTAAAGGTACACGGGTACTCAAAAGTCGTTATCAGGGTTTAAATAGAATTATCTGAAATATTTTCCATTTGAAAATAGAAATTAGAACTAAATACGTGAAATTAGTTTCATACGCAAATTCAATAATGCAAATTTTTAATTAATATATAGATTGCATGATTTTTCAGTTGTGAATGAGTCTAAGATATTCATTACTTTAAAGTCGCGAGTATAGACCGCCCTCGCGTACACGCCACCTTCCCTGGAGTGGACCCTGGACTTTGAAGTATTTTGGGACTGAATATCATATTATGAGAACTTTGCAGACCGCTCTCCAGTATAGGTCGTAAATTTAAAGGCTATAAATCCATGCATAAATACCGGTGAAGTTTAAAACTGCGAAAATATTGTTCTCCTGCTTAAATCAGGTGTGTTGCATTGAAGTAGTTATGAAATCGTGCAAAAGCAAGACAGCGTGGGAAATTTTTCCTTGAATAGCTAAATTTTCAAAAAAGCGATCGATTAAATGGATGAAAATAACAATGGCAAATTGCGTAGGCTGCTCTCGAGAATAAGCCGCAATCTCAAAATTTAGTAAATAACTAAATACCTGTAAAATGAGCCGCAGCCTAAACTCGCGACTTTAGGGTACTTGCAGTTACATAAATCCTTAATTAGCAGTGTCTTCTTTCTAACAGTCAATATCAACAACTGCTTTTACTGCTTAAATTGCTCTAGTTTTTAGATATTTCAACTGAAAACCTGCTACAGAATTTTGGGTACCCCTGTATTTGTATTCTGATACCTACTTGCTGACAGAAAAAGGTCAAGTAAACCTAGATGACCCAAAATGACGAATAGAAAGTTAAACATAAGACAAAACAAATAAAACTCATTAATCATTGCAGACGGAAAAAATAGACTTGAGGAACATGTATATAACTTCTAATCCTGTCGTCATAATATACAAAGATTATTCCTACAATATTCAGAAAGGAGATGCTTAGAATTTAGGAGAGAAAACAATACAATGTAAATATATAATAGACTCCAATTTGTGCTTTATGGGGAGAAAAGAGGTAAAGGCTGACTATGAAAAGGTTTGGAGAAGTAAACACACTATTCATAGTTAACGATTTCCTCAAATGGAGTAACAAAGACGTTACGTCATTTCGAAGGTGAACGATGTAATGGCGCAGATGACAACAACCGAATCCATGAAATTCCAAAAATCTCGCAAATAGGACCCCGGATGCAGAACGATTCCCAAATCCACCACCTTCATCATATGTGCAGTCAATCAACATTCAAGATAAGTCGAGTGAGCGCAACATCATTTTGAACTTATGCCGTCCATTTAAATAATCCACAAGCACGAAATCACATTAGACGTAATTAAATAGCATCAGTGCATCAAGCTCTAGCCACCTAGCTCTAAGACACTAACTAACTGACAAGAGAAATCCATACGCACCTTAAGAATCATTTCTACGGTGAATACCCCTGTAAAAGCGTAGTCCAAATAATTTAAAAATTTGTTTCTATCTGAATCTTCCACCACGGGGTCTTCTGCAGCTAGAGCTATACTACTCAGTGTTATTACTAACATGATGAACAGATCAAAATATCTTAAGTTCACAACCCAGTGAGCCGCTCGTCGGATTCTAGAAAATCAAGAAAAGTAGTTCAATACATATAAGACCATGACATTGAAATAGCTAGTATAGACTTTTAAATGATTGCAAATATTCCTAGTTCCCAAATAGTCCAAACGTTGGGGAATTAGAAATACTAGAAATGGAAACATCTTTGCCACCATTTCCCATATTTCCCACTTTATCTCTTTTTATTTGAAAATATTACCAAATAAAGCTATTTTCCAATCGAAATCTTAGTTGTATTTAGAATATACTCCTAAAAGGATCTATGCATTACATTAATGAACACAAATAAAACATCGTACGGGTTAGTTGGCGAAAGAATGAACATGGAAGAATATGGAAGCATGGGCTTGGGCCCACTTGGCTCGTCATCATCTTCTAAGTCTAGTCCAATTCCCTCTCCATCAAATTCTCTTCCGTCGAGAGTTAGCACTCCCATCTCCTTCGCCAACTCTTGCTGTTGTTTCTAACCATTAAGTTATGTTATATTATACTGCATCAAATACTGGTACTAGCCAACTAAGATGTTTACTTATTTATTCTATTCAAAAATTATTAATGAACGCAAGCAACTCTGTTTTTTTTGTTCTCTCCTTCGGGTAGAAATAACGTAAGAAACATTTCTGATTAAATGATAAATTTGATAAATTTCTAGTTAAAATTCACGAAATAAGCGGAATAAAAAGCACTGAATAATGTACCTCTCTATCTTCCTCTTGTTGCTCCTCTTCTGCTGCAGTGAGTTCTTGTGCGTTGGCTAAATTGTCGACGGCAATGGCCAAGAATACATTTAGAAGCGTATAATTGCCGAATAACACCAAAATAATAAAGTATAGACTGTAAATCATCCCTGAACGATAGCCACCTTGAGACTGTATGCCTTGGTACATCACTTCATTCCAATCTTCACCTGTCAATATCTATTTAAAGACAGCCGATTTAATTTTGTACAATTTTTTCGGGTATTTTATTTGTAGGCTTATTCGGATATACGTTACAAGATACAAACAAAAAATAGTTAACATAAAAATTGAATAGTAATTTGCAGTAGAAAAACGAGAGGAGTTGGCATTGTACCTGAAAGACGGTAAGAAGTGCGATGGGGAAGGAGTCGAAGTTGGTAGGTGGTGTTCCTTCGGGGAGATTGAAAGCTCCACCAAAAAGCTGCATCCCGAGAAGTGCAAAAATGAGAATAAACAAGAAGAGTAGAAAGAGAAGAGATATAATTGACCGCATTGAGCTCAGCAGAGAAATTACGAGATTTCTGAGTGACGACCAATATTTCGTCACTTTAAATATTCTGAGTAGTCGAAGGGCTCTGAGCACAGAGAGGCCAAAAGATGACTCTGGTTTGAACTCAGACCATATTACTTCAAATATAGATCCTGAAATTACAACACTATCAAAACGATTGAAAGACGACTCAAAGTAGATGCGTGGACCCAAGGCGTAAACTTTGATTAACATCTCAAAGATGAATAATCCCAAGAAACCATACTCGGCGTAGTCTGTAAAGTAAAACAAATTATAATACCACAAATGAGCATTGTTTTGAACAAGAAGAGTCAGAGTTCATTTTAATCGTAAGTTTACTAACTAACGGTCCATACGCGGAAATTACCCATCCGTTACCGTCAGACCACACTCTCTTAAAATAGGTAGAGAAAGTTGGCGGAAAGGGGAAATTCTGGAGAACGGGAAAATATGGGAAAATATGGAAATGCGGTGAAAAAAGAGGGATCCCCTTTAAAAACTGCCCAAACCACTCCCTATGAAAAAAATGTATTTTCCACGTACAGTACAGATACATATGTAACAAAATTGGAATTACGTACAATTAAAATCTGTGAACCATTTTGGCTGATTGTAATGTTCGGCCGCAACACAGGCAGTGTTTAAGAATACAAGGACGATGACGAACCAGTAGAACCATTGCTGCTTAACAGTGTGTCTGATCCAGAACCGAAAGCGCTTTTCCGCCCGCCAAAAGCGCCGACATGCTCCCTGGTTTCTCACTTTAGATTTCAGGTACGCTGCTCGGGGAAACCCTAGAACACCAATTAAGCACTACAAAACTCACAAAAGTAAATCAACGCTACTCTACACGCTCTACATCTACGACACAATCTACCTGTACATCTGGGGCATCTAAGTTCCTACGTTTACTCTACATTTACATTACTGAACACTAAATACTACAAATTCAGTGGCTAAGTTAATTCTCAATTTAATTGCACTGCTTCAAGTCGCGCTATCTAACTTTGTACATCTAAGTAACGACCAGTTGACTACAATTAAGATAGTTATTATTAAGTTAATGCAAATTGCAAAGCCTACTGCTCTTCAGCAGCGACTCTCATATAGCGGATCGCCTTTGTTTTCATGATTTTCAGAAATGGCTGCAGAAAATGTTGGAAAATTTATTTTCCCAACTGGATTTAACTGGAATAATTATTGTAATCTTTGTACAGTCCAAAACTAAAGATTTTTTGTATTAGCCACTTTTAGGATGGTAATCCAATTGAGAATCGCCACTGAACAGTCAAAGTACAGCATCTAATAAACTGTTTGGTGTTACTACTACTACTATGTCCTACTTGGATTTCTGACGAGCGCAGCATCATCAACTGTCACGGAATAAATCCCAACATGGAAGATAATTTTAACTCATTGTCGGATTTTAGGGCGAGTAAATTACCGGAGAAGTACATTGCACATTGCAGTAATCCAATAATGTGCAATACTACTTGGATTAATGCACACATGACCATTCAATTTATGAGTACCGAATGCACACAGTTTAAGGCATGACTTATGTTATAACGCAACCAGTGCAAACCGTATAACTATGTTATGTATACTGGGTTCACTGTCCTTTCTTTGTACTTTCTCTTCTTAATAATTGGGGAAAATAAGTCATAGAAAAATGTATAAGGACGACATGTGGTTGTGATTTATACAAGTGGTCTTGATGTAATTTCTCAAACTAATTTTGAATAGAAAGAATCTAAACGTAATTTCTCTACTTTCTTATTGGCATTTAAAGTAATTTTCAATTCTGATTTCATTATTTAAAAATGGTCCCCTTCAAGACAAATAATATCTCAAGTTTTCCTGTGATTATATATCTCAAAGTTAGGTCAAAGTAGGTATCTAAAGAAGGGATTTTCCTCAAAATGTAGTTTCAAGTCAAATGGAGCGTGTTAGGAATTGTTAAAATTAAAAGTATACAGGAAAGACTAGTAAAGTCATTGTTGGCGAGGTAAAAAAGAATCGATGTGATCTACACAAAAAGGTTGACAATGCGATACGATACGAGTTACGGTTACGAGGAATTACTTAACGATGTTGCTGACTATTGCCGGCTGAAAAAGTGACTACAATGTGCATTGCATATAAGTAATCAAGTATTTTAAAACAAGACAATATAGCTGTCTAGATATCAATGAGCGCCTAATAATACAATACAATAGATGTTTCAGAGGGGCATGTGAGTGCCTTGTCGAGCGTCACCTTTGGATTTCCTCTTGAGTGGAACTAAACATTGACCAATTCAAATTTACGTTGAAGATTTCCCTTGATTTATTCATTCAATACCATTTATTACTTTCAAAACACCAAAAACATCTTTATCGCGTCTTTCAAAACGTCAAAAACAATTCTTACTCTTAATTAAAAATTTATAACTTTACGTGTGCTAAAATTCAAACCTTTAGCCCTCGGTTCGTGTTTTGAAAGTAATAATGACATCTTTAAACACACATATATTAAAGGTAAAGCAAGCTTGAGTGGACAGATTATGTTTCACGAAAAACAGGCGGAAACCTCACCATCATCAACGTCTTCTGTTTCGTCTTCCTCTTCGGTGTCCGTACTTCGGCTTTTACCCATCGCTTTCAGTTTTTTGCGTTTTGCTGCAGCACGCCTGCGTGCTTCCATAATACGCATTTTTTCTTCTTCTGAGGTCCTTTCTTCGGCCAATATGACTTCTTCCGCTTTACAAATCCACTCCACGTAGCCATTCAGCTCCCGTTCTAGCTGCTGCTGGCGTCGGAGCTTCAGAAAAGCTTGGCGGTTCTCTACTCGCTCTCTTTCTTTGGCAAACTCACTGTAATTCAAAATTTCATATTTAAACACGCTTTACATAACATTTTAGGTCTCTACTGCACTGCAATACAAATTACTGCAGGACAATGAAATTGCCAACAGGAATCCATATCCATTTGGTAGAAAATCGACCAAGGTTTTCTAAGTATAAATGATATCGTAGTCTTAGAGAGGATGCAGACTTTGCTTCAAAGACTATAGTCTTTGAAGCAACGAATTCAAAGACTAGTCTGTGAAGCAACGATTTCAAAGACTAGTCTTTTGCAGTATGGCATTCTAGTCCCTGTGAGGACGGATAATTATCATTGTTTACCATGTGTACTACATACTACAAACATAATCATCATAATATATTATTTATTGATATTATTAATCATTTTAAAGAAAATGTAATTTATGTATCGCATAAGCATAAAAGTATATAAGGGAGGATAGATAATATTTGGAGGATGTACAATCCTAGTAATACGCTGTTATTTCTTTGTGATGAAAAAATTAATATATGATACGTAGAAAGGTGTCCTAATAACGGTAATGACCTTACTGTATCGTAAGACTAAGAAGGTTGCCGTCAATACGATAAGAAGCTACAGGACTAAGACTAGGACAAGGAAGGACAAAATAGGAAACACTCTCATTTGCAGTTGAGTTCAAATCTAACCACAATGGAGATCCCCTCACATTTTACAGACTACATTGTGCAAAATAGTGATCAGTTTTCAACAGATCATGTTTACGAGGAGAGCAATACAAAAATTACAGAAAGGGGAAAACATGAAAAAGTGTATTGACCCATCGTTCGAATTGACCAATCCAGTACCTATCAATCGAATTTGTCATGTGTTGTTTTGCAACGATATCAAGCAATCTCCAACTACAATGTTCCGTTGGTATAATTCCGTTTTATTCCGGAGAGCTCAGTAGGAACATGATCAGCACCCTTAGACCTAACGTCATGTCAAATAAATAACAGCCATCCGCTCGGTTACTTTATACAGCAAAGCCACTATTTGCAAAGGCAAGTCAGGTTGCCAAACAAAAAGATGTATGTGTAAGAAAAGCAATATGCCTTGTGGAATCAAGTGTCACACGGGAATTTCATGTAAAAATAATGATCAGTCGGTATCTGACATGTAATATTACAGCGGCTTCAATCTGCGATTACTTTTTTAATCTTAATTTTTATGCTAAAGCAATACATAAATTGTTTCCTTGAAAATGGTTTATAATATTCTTCTTCTAAGAAAACTAGATTCGTTTCTGCAAATCTTAGATTTGCTTTGCTGGATAGATTTAAGTGAACGCTCATTTGGGCTAATCGGCTTGTCTAAAACTAATGACATGATTAATAGAAGATTGTCCTTCGTTCCATTCAGTACGCAGGTAAACAATGATAATTATCCGTCCTCACACGGACTGGAATGCCGTACTCCAAAAGACTAGTCTTTGAATCTCAAAGTGTGCGTCCTCTCTGGGACTATGACATATGCAGTATATGGCAAAAATGGCAGGCTAAATGTTTTATTGTGATTTTTAGCAAGCCAGAGGCTCACTTATGGAACCGTGTTGTTTGTCCGTATGCAAAATACATGTATCTATGCAGATAGTTTCAGTGTGTTTCCTAATTACATGCTGCACCATAGTTCCTACTGCTGGCGTTTCAAATCTTTGCCTACTTTGCTTTATCGACTAAGGCTAGCTTCTGTTACGGCTTGCTGTTAGTTTTATTGTCTTTCTTCGGTGTATTGTATTGTACGTTCCATTTCTGAGAGTTTAATTTGCTTCAAAACTGTATAAATATAAATGATTGCATGCACAACAGTATTTTACCCAGAAAGAACACCGAGAACGAGATTGAGCATGAAGAAAGATCCGAGCACAATGAGAGGCACAAAGTAAATCCAATTAAAAGTACTCCCCAGAGCATCGTTGGTCTGGAAAAAAATTCATGTGTGAATACACGGATTCGGTTTCTCTTAAAATATGTATAAGTTTGCATAATGACTCACCCAGTAGAGAATGGCTGTCCATCCCTCCATAGTGATGCACTGGAAGACGGTGAGCATAGCAAACCCAATGTTATCAAAAGATGTAATTCCAAAATTTGGACCAATCCATTTATCCTGGCACATGGAATAGTTTGCGTTGCACACATAGGATCCAGATGGAGCTAATTTCTGATCATCTGAACTACACGGAGTGGGCCATTCGCCTTCCTTTACTATCTCCTCTGAAATCATTTTATGAAAAACTTTAATAAATATATGCATTCGTATACCACGTAAAAACGTCATTGTAATGATGAACATACCTAAATTTTCAAGACTATAGCAAGTTCGGTGCAAAACTCCACAATAGAATTCTAGTCCAATAATAGCAAATATTACGATAGCAAAAAGAACCAGTAAACCAATTTGAAGAAGAGGAGCCATTGCCTTGATTATAGATTTCAGAACGACCTGTAGACCTAAAATGCATCAATCAACAACATTTGAGTTGCATTTCTTCATATTCATACTACGTCGACTACCTTTCACGAGAATTTTAGTTCCCAAAATCAAAAAATTTAAATTATTCACTGACTTTCTTTTAACAGTGTAATCAATTCCCGTGAAAAGCACTCTGAAAGCAACACCTACCATGCATATAATTATACTGTAACATGCTCATTAGTAAAATGCGTAAATTCATGCGTAGTGTGCTGTTTGATCATTTGGAGCTTTGCACAGAGGAACAATTTTAAGATTCAAAGGTCTAAAGTGGAGGACTGGATTTGGAGTATACAAGGGTTCTATTTCTAAAAGAATTCTACCGAAATTGTTAATGCACTAGAATCACTTTTGAATAATTGGTAAAACGTAATTAACTTTTAGCCATTTCTAGCTTGCTGAGCGAAATATTTGAGGTGAGTTTTGTGTTAAAGGTTAGAGCTACCTTAGTTTATATTGGAATACGCTCTGTTAATTACATTTTACCTACGTGAAATCAAATAAAATGTGGAACAGAAAAAGATCTACATAGTTAACTAATTGATCAAATTAAAATCAGAAGTGATTTTCTATGATAATTTTCTAATTAATAATATTCTAACTAAAGTAAAACAACAACTACCAACTTATTTCTACTTATACACATAATAATACTAAAGAAGACTAATGGTTAAAGGTATACTCGGAATCCCAGAAACGAGTTTAAGCGGTCGAAGCACCCGGATGGCTCTCAAGGTTCGGAGATCTACCCCAACTTCTCCTTGAGCAAACAGCGTGATGAACCTAGGTTAAGGAAAGGAAACAAACTAATCGTAAGTACTAAATCTAACATTTACCCTTGTTATTATTAACTAGGCTATTTTCTCTACAAAGAAATAACTACCAATACGAACTAGGTGCTATTAAGTACCAACATCATCGTAAAGGACCCTTGAGATATTTTCTACTGGTCAATATTTACCGACTCACGTACATAATTATTTATGAAAATGTACACCTGCAGATTATAACAGTACTGTTTAGAAACATGATTACAGTCAAAAAGGCAAAACGGTATATTTTCATTTTTATTTTCACACCCATTTCTTTTCAGCTCAGGAACTTCTTTCCAACTCTCTGTACTTTTTTCTTTGAGTGGGCCCACTAAAAAATTATATATTACTTAACTTGCAAAAACTAAAAATAACTAGAATTTTAGAAAGTACAATCGTGATCCAAAAATCTAGTTAAATATCGAAATTCGTGGTGAAAACTAGAGAAAATTCGGTAAAATGGATCAAAATCAAATAAATTTTGGGGAAAGCCGAGTAAAATGAATTAATAACATAGAAATCTGGTAAAGTGGGGTAAAAAGGATTAAAATCAAACAAAATTTGTGAAATTCGGGTAGAATGGATCAAAATCATAGAAAATTGGCGAAAGTTGGGAAAACTAGAAGAAAGCACATATGAAAGTCATTAAAAATTGGTAATAGCTGGGGCACCCTCTTTAAAATTCTCCAGAGAGACCTCTCCGTAGAATTAGATATATTTATTACTATTACCTTATTTTGGGGGTACAATAGTACATTTTGGAGTTACCACATAGTAGTAAATCTTAAGTACCATAATACCAAATCTTAAGTCACACAAGTAACCAGGATTATGTATACCTTGAAAGGTATATTCGACAATAAAATATGCTTAGAACACGGTTATGTGATGAGTCAACTGTTTTTATAGCATTTTTATCCTTTTAGATTTCTAAGCTACCTACTATAGTAAGTGATTTCCACCGTTATCATCATAACCAGCAAGAAGTTTAATAGAATCATCAACAGTATATTACCTTGGAGTGATTAGTACCTAAAGTACGTATATACGTGATAGTGTTGTACTTTCTAGGAGGACTAAAGTTAAGAATCAATTACTAAACGACTAGGTATATACTAATCTTGGTTAACTGTCAACTAATAGTAGGAATGTGCTTTATCACCAATCTGTGAAGCTGAATACGCAAAGAGAGCGGGCAGATACCTTTGGCGACTATTGAGGACTAGAAGGATAAAGGACTGATCCGAAGGACAAATCTTTATCCATATTCAATACAACACTTTTGTTCAGAGCAATACATTAAAATTGACAGTGCGGCAGCACGGCAGACTCACTAGGTATTCTGGAGACAAGTTTAAGTGGTCGAAGAACACGAAAGGAGCGAAGCATCCGCAAATCCACTAACTCCACTTTTGACTCCGCGAATAGTGTCATCGATCTATCTTGCCATAGTTTCGGACGTCCATCCACATTACAAGAATCATCATTTACACCAAATCCTCATTTTAATCTTCTGTGCCATATATGTATGAACACTTAAAATCAAAGCTGGATGGAAGGGAGGGATTGAATTTAGTTGGATCGGAGACAACTTTAGAATTTTACAAAGATTTTCCTATATTTAGGCTTTATTTTCCAACTTTTGACATTAAATCTATTAGAAACTAAGTTTATCCAAAACCTAGTGTCAATTTGATGTTTCTAACTTAAACCTGTTTACGACGATTAGGTAGGTACTCAGTAGCAGTAGCTTCAAAAAATTTTACAAGTACATTTTGCCTGCGAAGAAAGAAAATTATGAAAAATGAGTATATCGCACTTTTAGTCAATGGAATATTGAAGAAGTTTCTTTTGAGTTCCTTTAGAGATCAATTAGGGCCTAGGGCGAAGATTATGAATTTCCATTTCTAAAATACGAAATACTGAACACAGACTACAGCAACACAAATTCAGTCCTCTAACGTCTAACACCAGCTTGAAGACCAAAAAGTCAGAGGTCTACTGCTAATTTTTCGAATTTCGAGGCCTTGATTTTTGCACATGAACATGAAATCCAGGGTGAAAGTTGATAGACGATTTAAAGGCCACGTATTTGCAACTATGTTAGTCATATCGACAATATCGAGCAAGTAACCTATCTCGTTCTTTCTTTCCTTATGCTTAAAGCTATGATGCACTTAGTACTTATAAAATTGTATACCTAGTTTTGTATAAAGCAGGCTGCAAAACATAGAATACAAACATACCCGGTAACGACAACGATGAAATCCATCAAATTCCAAATGTTTCTAAGATAAGCACCACGGTGGAGAACGAAGCCCAAGGCAAGTATCTTAAGCGAAGCCTCAACACAGAATATCCCCAAAAAATACGGTTCTGTAGTTTCCTGCGGATCACCAAATCAAACCACAAATTATTAAAAAGGATCAAAGGAAAATAGGAAGTGATTTCTTTTGAGTCTTGCTCTCTACTCTAATAAATAACATAAATAAATAAATGCTACCTACCAATTTTTGTGCCAATACTGTTTTGTCCCCATCTGGAAGATGTTCTTCCAGGGCAAGGACGACACAATTTGCAATAATGGTTAGCAAAACAGCATACTCGAATGGAGGCCACTCAATGATGAATCTGGTACATCGACGAACCTTTGTATCGTCAGTGAAAACGAAGAGTGAAGAAGGGCCCGAAGGTTGGACTACGCCAGAGCCGGCCCCATGAGCTCCTTGCGCATTTTTACCTTTACGTTTTGTACCCATTTTTATTCCGAATCCCAACTTAGTTTCTAATCACCGCTTTCCTCAAAGCGTCCGTTCTTCGACATTCGACGATGTATTGTAAGTATGCTTCTGCAGCTGCCAACCTTCCAATCAAAATGTTCATTCTTTTTTTCAATTTTAACATAATTCTACAGATCTAATTTAGTACCCAGTTCAGAATGCTCATCTAGCACATACCACGCAATAATACACAAAAATTTTCATACCGTTGTTCGTGGAGGATATCCGTCGCCTGGATGTTGCTACAACACCTGCTGACAGTGATTTCGGAAGTAGCCCATAGCCACCAGTGATATCTGTGAACACAAAATCAAACTTCCTTAAGTACAAACTAAGTAACAAGAATTTTTCAAAGCCGTGTAGAAAACATGGGAGACAAAAATATGATTAAATAATGAAGGAAAAGAGCTAGGGATTGAAAAAGAAACAAAGTGAAAGTATATCTAAGATGGCAAATGCTCCTTAGAAAAATTAAAACGTTGCAACGAGAAAAGTAAGAAAGTAAGAAACGTTGCAGCGAAAAGGAAAACAGGGTACACGGAGAAAGTAGGGAAAACGTAACTGCAGTAGAGGAAAAGGAGAAAGTAGCAACGAGAGGGAAAAAGCACATAAATAGAAAAATTGAAAGGGGAATAAATTAAATGAAAGGGAGGATAGGATAACTAACTCCACAGGAAAAGTCAAATGAAAAATCATAATAGAAGTGAGGAAAGAAAAGGACAGGACCAATATCTTTCGAGAAAAATGTCTACTCCTAAAATGGGGTAAATACATGGTGAAAGTGGTGAAAGGTGGTAAAAAGGAAACTGGGATTTTCTAAAGATGACTAATAGGAAGTTAAGTATGAGCAATGAGCAGTATGCGTCTATGTACGTTTCTTATCTTTAACATGCAGAATGCACTTTATGCCATCAAACTGCTCGGTAAAATCAATGATTTTTAAATTAAAAACGAAATACATATTTGAAATATAATCACAAAATGTCTACAAGATTTTTCAAATGGAACGTTTAATGACTACTTTACTTTCCTGAACATTATGAAATTACAGAGAAGAAAATAATGAGTATTCTAAGTGACAATAGAAGTATGAAAATAACAACCCTACCTATATAGCATATTTTCATGATGTTTACAGCAGTAAAGTTGATACTGTTACAAGAAACGAGATACTTATAAAGTTTACATGGGAATCGGAAACCCTGCTAAGAGATAGTCAATTCAATAACAATATAACCGGTGCTTTTAGAACACGACCGTTAATATTGACGAATATATGACGTCGTTCTCGTTCCCTTTATCAAATAAAATTGGCTTTTATTGTCATTGTTTGATGTTCCTATACCATTTTACTATCCATGTTCAAACTGGAAACTAGTCCAAACCTTTGTCCCCAACATATTCTATTATCCTTGGGTGTAAGTGTTATATGCTGGCTATTATTCGAGATCGCGAACAAGTACGAGTACGATACTTGCTATTACCCCAGCCCAGCTAGTATTACGGCTGGTTATGGTAGTTGCTTACTTACTACTATTAGAAGTGATGGAAACGGTGAATTAGCGTGCAAAGCAATGTATGACTTTAGGTTAATTGGTCTTTACTTATCTATCGCAAATCGTGGGTCAAGGCGGCGACCCAATTTTAGTTTAACTGTTTTCAAACAGCGAAAAGCGTAACTTCACATCCGATAAATGGGTTTTATGATTTATGTAATATAGGGCCAATCAATGTGGTTATAGTAGCAGAATTATTATTTAGTTACAATATATGTACATAATAGTAACTATATTTTGGGTATATGTAAAAAGCAAATATAACAATAAATGCAAAGTAATAAATTTTGAAAATACTTTTTGGCAGGTGACAGTCTTTGTAGCAATTAGATGAACACGCTGACGGTAACTTCTTTCTATAGTCATTCGAAAACCAGGTAACTAGACACTATTGGCTCGATAATGTGGACTCGCAATAGCAGCTCCAACGAAAATTTCAGTTTTTCTATCAACAATAGTGGATTGTTGACCGCTTTCAATCAGTAGTCGTCAAGCCAGGCCAGTTAACTATCCTGTGGTAGCTACTTCTTCATCGGCATCTGTTAAGAGTTAAATAACGAATTATTTTCAATTTTTATATCAGTTTATTACCATACTGACTATGATTGATGAACAGATAAAAAGGACAATAAACTACAGCAGTAACTCTTCGCAGGCCTAGATTAGCTAACTTGATGAGCCACTTGTTGAATAAAACAAGGCAATGGTCAACACTTTTAATGAAAGTGCATGAAATCATCAGGAACCACACCCACATCTAAGCGAATAAAGGTAATGTCACATTTAAGACCTTAGATGGTTTTGATAAGCGAAAACAAAGTAATGGGCGTGGCCAGGAGTAAATAACTTGTTTTCTGTCTTTTACGTTATCCAAAAAAGGGTTAAACCGAAGTGCTACGATTAGTAAATACATCTTAACGATATTTGTCAACGGTTGCATTAATTTAGAATGTGAAAGAAAATCGTTCTGCTTTGTGCAAAATAAAATAATTAATATTAGAAAGTGGTGAAACATTTTAGATAACAGATTACATGTGATTCTAACAGAAAATCAATTTTAAGTACATTTTTACAACTTTGTGTTTGTTGCCATTTAGTTGTGGATTTACTGGACTGCTCGGCATCAGGTGGTTGTCAGTCAACGGTAAAAGGCGTGAACTATGAGCTCTGCTAACGTCTTGAAGAAAACTAACACAATGCAGAAAGTGAACAGTATTTCTTTCCAATGGCGTCAAGCAAGAGAGCAAATCACTGGCAGCTGACTCTCACTTTTGGTTTTCCTGTTTTCTCCATGTTCGTCAACAGCGAGAAATTACTGTCCCAAAACTTAGCAGGGTACTGTGCTCTTGGTCTTTGTTCACTGGTTTGCCATGCATCCCCGTTTGTAGTGCCTACCAGCCCACCCTTTCTCTTATTCTGCTATCCTTGGTTCTTTTCTGTTTGAAATGTTATTTTTGTTTTCACTGAGTAAGAATTTCGAACAGTTAGTGGTTTGAGTTTGTGTGTCCGTGCGATTCGAGAGGATAATCAGATTTGTCAGGTCTCCGAACGTTTGCTTACGAGATCTGACTGAGTTTCAGTTGGGGAGCTTTTCCATGCCCTTTACTTGACACTTCCATTCCTTTCACACGGTCAAAAACCATAAGAAACTAAAAACTAATGACTGGCGACTTGCCTATTTGCCTCTCCTTCTTTCCGTATGTTTACGTTACTTTTAACTAAAAACTTTCCTTAATAACCGTGCGTTCCATTATAATATGTACGTCTATTCGTAAACCTTCCCAACCGAAATGTAATCATGTAGTATATGAGTTTTACAGGCTCGTAAACGCCTGTCTGCGCAAAATTTTCGCCAGTTTTGCGCCGCTCAATATTGCTTTCACATAGAAGAAATCGATTCGCTTTCGTTCCCGTTCCCGTCCTGCCCTTCTTTCTCCCCACATTCTCAGGTTCACTACTTTTACAGTTACATCCTAGGTATATATACACCTGATACTCTAATAAATATAACCGTGTACTTCAAGTGCTTATTATAACCAAAGCCAACTGTCTATACTAATCGAATATCAACTATATATCTTTAATTTTGAGCTATATAGGTGTATAGTATACCTATTATTTAATAAAGAATCACTGGCTTTTACGGTACAAAGTGGCCAATAATTTCAGCTATATAAATATTAAAGTACAAATTGATCAGTTTTGATCAAATTATGGTGAAGTATCTATATCCGGACCCGGAGTCGTAGAGAAGAGAAGTCGGGAGACGTACATGCCACCACTAAGTCGTCCAACGCATCCTCGTCAACAACATACAAAGAATTTAGTTATTTAAAATGTCGGGCGAAGGAGAATTTGGAAGTTTTATATGAAATTCGAAAAGAAGCACATTAATGGAACCATATAAGCAATCCAATAGGGAAAATTTTTTTGCTTTCACTTTTAGTCTTCCGTACACAATAGTAATTAATATGACCTTCTAATTTTACTTCATTTGATTAGTGACATTGACGCATAATTTAAGCATTTAACAGTTCCTTAGTTCCATCGCTTCAATACGACATAATAGATATCATAATGGATCAATTGAAGACAAATCTTATATTTCTAATTATATTAGTCATCCATGATCATCTTAATACTAATAAATTGCATATGGCATACATGCAAAATGCAAACCAATTACGTCAATAGCCTACCACAGGTGTGCACTAGCCTCTATCCGCTAAAACCGGCCTCAAACCGTCCTACTTTTTAAAAGCATCTTAAATGCATTTTACAATACATTATGGAGACATGTTTTGTACAATCCATGCCCATGGCCATAACATAACGTTGGTACATGTGAAAATCAAAAGTAGGGCATGACAATCTTAGGGATTTTTCAATGATGGTTTGAACGCAAGAACAAAGCGTGTTAAAGTAAGAAACTTTGACCTTTATATGACCTGGAAAAGAGATCCTTTGTTTTGTCACGACAGACATCGGGAGAAAAATCAGGGTATTTTTCCCCAACCAGAGCAACAAAGACTCATGAATATGACATTGTACACAGTTGGTAGACAATTATATTAAGTTTTATAAGTCCTACCTCTATTCAAATTAGCTTTATTGTATTCATCTTCTAAGCTAGATATAGAACATCTGAACGAAAGTTAGTAAGATTTGACGTGCAGGCCTTAAGACCTTATTACAAGTAAAATATACCCCATACCCCGCTAGCTCCTTACATACTACATTTCTTTTGTACATATAAACAGGTACAGCTCAGGTATATCTCACTTTTCTCTCAGCATTTTTTGTGTATAGAGACTAGAGAGCTATATTTATGGTGTGCAAAATAAATGATTTGCATGTGCAATTAGCATTATTTGAATAAAGGAAATTGGATGTTAAAGGTAGAGGAACTTTGTTCGAAATTTCATCGATTATAGTTTAGTTCACAGTGAGCCTGGATATTTATTTTGAATCAATCAGCCGCATTCACATTACTATACTAATAATTTTCACGCGCCCCTAGCTACGGGGCTCTAAATTATCTATGCACCCGACATACGATATTAGGAAACCCGCTAAAAATAACTAATTCTTGAGTTACTTAATACTGTTAATAAATATGCTTGTTACTTTACTACCATTGTTAGCAAGAATTTGCAGTCAGATGTAGGTAATAAATGCAGCGAAAAGGGAATAATATTTTGGTGCCCAGCACAAGACAAGACTACATAATTTTATTTAAATACACGAGAAATATTTAACACACAATACATAGGACCTGTTTACCCATGTAAACCTGGTTTTAGGATATTGAGCTTGCTTTGAGTAAAACGTTCTTTGTCGCTGGAGATTCCATTACTTTAGCTGACCTGTGACCTAGTAATTGTCTACAGATTGTATCTACATGTGGTTAAATTATATATATCTATTTTGAATATTCTTTAATCACTAATTACAAATAAAAATTGTGAGCAGAATATGGTGAGAGTACTTTAATAATTATGGCAATAGTGCAAAACACGCATCAAAAACCAACATAAGAATTCTTTAAATTCTAAGCACATACCAACGAATAACTTTAAATGCATTCATTAAAAGGATTAGTTATAGGCAAATCACTGACGTTGTTTTCATTAGAATTAGAGCCAATACTTCCATAACAGAACTTGGTGCTGGGTTGCTCTACTGACTTAGAAACGCTTACATTAGCTGCCTTCAACTTTTATTTGAGACACCAATTGAAGAACAATGCAAAAGTTATCATGATTACTGAAAAATATAAACCCTTATTAGTACTGCAAATATAATTCTTTAACGTCTAATCATTAAAAGTAAAAAAAACTTACGAGGATAAATATAATTTTCAAAAATATGTGAAGTTAAGGAGGGGTGTTGGGTTTTAAAATCCCTGATTGGGGGGATGGAAATGACTAAACGGAGAGTTTTGGGGTAGACATTTTGAAATCGCCGCATATTTTTCTAGCGGCTATGAGGGCTTGATTTTCAAAAATGCTTTTTAAGGAGGAAATATTTGGGGTTCTTGGGAGTGGGGGAAATACATTGAAAACAGGTATTTCTATTTTTCTTACATAGGTACAAACTGAAATTCAAAAAAAGCGGCTTCATAACCGCTGCTAAATTTTTTTCTCTTTTTTAAACATTTTTTTGAAACGCGTACGTTGCTTCAAAATCCCAAAATCATATCTTTCCGAAAACGTCGGCAAATTTCATGTAAAGGAGCTTGTCATAGAGTAAAATATATGGCAATGTGATAAAACCTTCAACGGAGTAAATATGTACAGATCGAGTGGAGTTTTACATAGAATATAATACTCTATGGTTGAGGGAAGCGTGTGCAGGAGTGAGTCTCAAATTAGAAAACAGAGACAAACTGCATTTCAGAGCTCCTTGTGGGTCTATTCCTAACTTTTGAATACACCATTTCCCCCTTGCACTGACATCATCAAAATTCACCTGTAAACCCCTCCTTAAAGCACTTAGAAATGAGCTGATTACGAAATAACAGTCTTCTTCAACGCATTTCATACAGTTGTTGGACCAACAATTACCGAAGTTGAAGACGACGTTGGCTGTCAATTTGGTACCGCATTTCCAATTAAAGGTAATTTTTAAATAGTCTTATTCAACATTATCATTTTATCCTAAATAAAAATTGTTAAATAATAATCTTTTTAACTATTCTCTTGCCTCTTACTCGCTAAATATCACAAATATTTAAAAACAAAGTCTTGTTATTGAAAGCATTGGCCCTAATGAAAACAACGTCAGTGATTTGCCTATAACTAATCCTTTTAATGAATGCATTTAAAGTTACTTCGTTGGTAAGTGCTTAGAATTTAAAGAATTCTTATGTTGGTTTTTGATGCGTGTTTTGCACTATTGCCATAATTATTAAGTACCTCTCATGTATTGTGTGTTAAATATCTTATGGTTCTTCTCGTGTATTTAAATAAAATTATGTAGTCTTGTCTTGTGCTGGGCACCAAAATATTATTCCCTTTTCGCTGCATTTATTACCTACATCTGACTGCAAATTCTTGCTAACAATGGTAGTAAAGTAACAAGCATATTTATTAACAGTATTAAGTAACTCAAGAATTAGTTATTTTTAGCGGGTTTCCTAATATCGTATGTCGGGTGCATAGATAATTTAGAGCCCCGTAGCTAGGGGCGCGTGAAAATTGTTTTGATAGTACATCATATCCTTATGGCACGGTTTGTCCACTTTTATTCGTGATATGATTGTCTACATTGACCTAAAATGACATCATTTATTGATTTTTCCATTTGTAAAATAACAACATAGAGAAAATGACCCGATAGTCATGTGTCATTCTCATGGTTACGCCGCATTACGCATTATCATCAGAGAGAGAGTGAGACAGTGAGAGTGAGAGAAGAGTGGTTTAAACCATGGTTACTATGTATACATTATGGTGGAGTAGAGAAACGTTTGAGGTCGGTTTTCTCTCTCTCTCTCCACACCGCTAACTCCTCCTACTCCTCCTCTTCCTGCCACTCCATTCTACTCTACCGCGAACCCCGACCCGGCAAACTTATCTCTCCGCGCACAGCACACCTAATTTGGTGCTACGCTCACTGTCCTTCTCATCAATCCGCATCGGTCAGCAGTCTCCAGACTCAGTTTTCACTGACTAGACTCCAGTTTTCACTGTCCAGACTCAGTTTTCACTGACTAGACTCCAGTTTTCACTGCCCAGACTCAGTTTTCCGTGACCAGACTCCAGTTTTCACTGTCCAGACTCAGTTTTCACTGTCCAGTCTCCAGTTTTCACTGTCCAGAATCCAGTTTTCACTGTCCAGAATCCAGTTTTCATTGACCAGACTCAGTTTTCACTGTCCAGATTCCAGTTTTCATTGACCAGACTCCAGTTTTCACTGTCCAGATTCCAGTTTTCACTGTCCAGACTCAGTTTTCACTGTCCAGTCTCCAGTTTTCAGTGACCAGAATCCAGCTTTCACTGACCAGACTCAGTTTTCCGTGACCAGAATCCAGTTTTCAGTGACGAGACTCCAGTTTTCAGTGACGAGACGTAAGTTATCATTCTTAAGTTAATTATTCTATTAGCCATCAATGATTGATAAAGTAGAGAAATGTTATTTCGTGTCTGTCAACACGAAATAAAATTTCTCTACTTTATAAATCATTGATGGCAATGAAATTAATTTTTATAAACTGGTGAGTGAAATGAAAATCATTTACAATTTGATTTTCTTTTACTTTTGAACAATGAAATGTGTGTTTCAGATGTTTTCATTGTTCAAAAGCAAAAGAAAATCAAATTGTAGATGATTTTCATCGCTCAACAGCAAAAAATTATCAACACACATTTCATTTGATGAGGAAAGCGGAATAATTATTGATTTTTACAATATTGTTATTATTATTGCTATTATTATTATTGTTGTTATTATTATTGTTGTTATTATTGTTATTATTATTGTTGTTATTATTGTTATTATTATTGTTGTTATTATTGTTGTTATATTTTTGTTATATTCCAAAGCCTTGCACAATGGAATTATTTATTATAATTTTGGATAAAAATTGCAGCGAACGGAGAGAAAACAGAAGCGAGTCGTAGCGAATTGCAGAATTTACTGGAAAATCCGCAGCTGCAAAGCATTTTGGTTTGAATTTTTTAAATTTACTTTTGAATTCGTAATTTATTGGCGGGGTATTTCATAGTACAGACCTTTAATATTATTGTGGTTTATATTTAATATATTTTCAGAATTAAATGGAGTTTACCCAGCACCTTCAAAATTGTTTGGCTTTCCTAGCCGACAAACCTGTTGACAAAATTCTTCCGCAGAAAAGTGCAGAGAAAATTCTTCCGCAGAAAAGTGCAGAGAAAATTCTTCCGCAGAAAAGTGCAGAGAAAACACTTCCGCAGAATAGTGCAGAGAATATTCTTCCGCAGAAAAGTGCAGAGAAAATTCGTCCGCAGAAAAGTGCAGAGAAAACTCTTCCGCAGAAAAGTGCAGAGAAAATTCGTCCGCAGAAAAGTGAAGAGAAAACTCTTCCGCAGAAAAGTGCAGAGAAAATTATTCCGCTGAAAAGTGGAAAGAAAATTCTTCCGCAGAAAAGTGCAGAGAAAATTCTTCCACAGAAAAGTGCAGAGAAAACTCTTCCGCTGAAAAGTGCAGAGAAAATTCTTCCGCAGAAAAATGCAAAGAGAGTTTGTCCTGAAAAAAATACTGACAGAATTTGTCCTAAGACAAATGCAAAGAGAATTCGTACTGAGACAAATGAAAAGAAAATTCGTCCTGAACAAAGTGCAGAGAAAATTTGCAATAAAAAAAATGCAGAGAAAATTTACGAAATAAGAAATGCAGATAGCATGGGCTCTCAGAAAAGTGCAGAGAAAAATTTTTTCTTTGGAAAAGATCCTGAATTATTTCCTAAACTACCAAACATAGGTCATTTGTCAAAAATACCGAAGTTTAAGAATGCCGAAATAGAAAACATTGACTGGTCAGCGGCTTGGAAAAAAACTGCTAAAGAACAACAGCAAGAATATAAAGCCATTAAACTACAAAAATTGGCAATTCAATGGGAAGACACCTATACCCAGCTTTACATGTCAAATTCAGCTGTAGTTTTACAGAAATGTGACCAGTGTTCCTGTTTCCTGAAGAGAGAAAAGGTCATTTCGGTTAAAGAAGAAGAACTACTCAAGAGAGAAATGCAATTATTAAAAAAAGAAAGCGAGTTAAAATTATTGGAGACAAATGTGAAACGAAAAAACAGTATTGAAAACCCATCCAAAAGTTTTCCGTGCACAATTTGTAATTTGGCTTTCACCCAAAATTGTAATTTGAACCGTCACATCAAAACAGTTCATGAAAAGTCAATGTCGTACAGTTGTAAATTTTGCAAGAAGAATTATACTAGCAAAGAGAATGCACAAAAGCACGAACTAAAATGCAATACTTCGTTATGAATGTACCAAACCGAAATATTATATGTTATTTCCATATTTTCCGGTTGTTAAGTAGAATTACCCCAACATTTAATTATTTTTAAATATTGTTGTTCCTGCATTTTCTGGTTGCTAATTTGGGTTATTCACCTGTTCGTAGAACGGGTAAAAAAGACTAGTTATTAATTAAGCTGTCAGTTTGTCCGCCGTGAGTAAGTGAATTAGTAGCAAGTAGCCACAAACATTGATGAAGAAAATTGGAAAATAACTTCTAAATACTTCTCCGACTAATAATTAAAAACAATCTGCAAAATTAAGATTGAATATTTTTTAATTCGTTTTTCAGAACATTAAGACTTAAGACTAAGACAGCAGCGTAAATATGAAAGGTATGGCTGGGCTGGGGTGGACTCTCTTTCTCAGGCAATTTAAGTAGTCAACTGTATATCAATGTCAATGGTCAATAGTCAATATTAGTCAATTCCTAAAAATATCCGAGCTCTGCTAAACTTATACACTTTGCACGTTGCGTGGCGTTGGTGTGTGCTGTCGTACTAAAGTGAGATTTGTTTTACTGAGAATCTGGAGGAGTAAATTTAAACTCCGAAAACTGCACGTGTTTCCACCAGGTTCGGGGTTTATCGGCACTTCTTTAAACTGTCACTACACTACCTAAAGGTCCTACCCTCATGTTTGTCTAATCTTTATGTATAGTAGTTAGTTTAGTGGGTTGACTTTTGTAGTATTATTTAGTCCCCTTGAATAGTTATTTAATCTCCGAGGAAAGGTAAACAAAAATTTGGCTTGACTGCATTTATTTATGATTTTTCAGCTACAGTTGACAGATATTACTGCAGTCAACAAACTGGCAAATAGGCAACCGGAAAAAGAAAAATCTATATTCCGCCGGTGTCTTATCCAAATGGCAAAATACGTATTTGTTTGTCAACATTCACATTAAAAAACAAACATCAGCTGTTGTAGCAGCTTATTTGAAATACAAGGCAGTGTTTGCAAAGAGGGAACCTGGATAACAATTTTTACCAGAGAAGTATCAAATGAGTAAATAAATTAATAAATCTAACTCTTATCCATTATAAGACGCTGAACTTCTGAAGCTATATTATTCTGCCGGCGATCTTTTCTTTTCCTACCATTTTACCCTCTTCCCCAATGCAAAAGCTGCCTTTCATATCTCAAACTTAAATACCCATTTTTAAATAATAAATAATTTTTGTTGTTTAAAGGTAACTGGCAAAGATGACGAGATAAATGAGCTCTAATTTCCACGTAAAACGACTGCGAAATTTGTCGACCGCCAAATATTAGTTAATTCAGCGTATGACGTAAAGTACTTCAATAAAATGAGAAGATCAATTTTGAGTGTTCCTCGTATTTCGAAATGTCTTCCCTCGACATACATAGGAGGAATTCGAATGTTTGGAAACGGGGCGTCCCCAAAATTCCATGTACCGGCTTTTGCTACCAGTAGTAATAAGTACGCCGAAGTTCCAAAAGTAGCCCAATCGCCTTCATCTAAATCTAATTCTGATATGAACTCTCAAGAAAAGCCATCACTTGATCAATTACAGAAAGTTTATGGCTGCCTGCAGAGCTCCGTAAGTCAAAAGCATTTTCCGTCAAACCTTCACTTGAGGCTATCTTCATTTAAAAAATGACAGTTCGATTATTGTTAAATATACAATTCAACTGTTTCATTTCGGATATTTGTGCTTACATTTAAGATTTAATCCAAAAGAAAAAATTCTGTTGTGTTGCTTTTTACTTATGTTTATGTGCAGATGACTGTATGTATTTATAAATACTTGTTAATTTCTCCTTTGTCATTATTTGGTTGTAGTGGCTGTTTCAAATCACAGCAATTTGATTTAATTTGATATGAATATTAATTGTTAATTTCTCCTTGTCATGATTTGGCCGTAGTAATTGTTTTGAATTTGAGACCACCGATGTAAATTGTTTTGATGTGAACTTTGCTTCTATTTTTGTCATGTTCATCTTTCTCTTTATTAGAGGCAACGTCTTTTTAGAGTCTGTAGTCTCTGTAGTCTGTATGTTCTTTTCGTTCTAGGCACACTATTTAATTTATTTCAAGTACATCACTGCAAAGACTGAGTGAAAACAGTGAAAAGCCTTTTTTGGGGGAGGGGGCATTACATTCCGCTTTAAATGGGCACTTAGGCACATTATTCTAATTGACCTTTGATTAAACTTTTAGCTTCCAAAATTATTCATTCAGCCGATGGATTACTCCGTTTACAATGTTAATGTCGTCTTTATAAACAACATAAGAAATAAAACTACGCAGTAAGTCCAATTTTCTCATTTAATTTAACAGTGAATCATACTATACTACGTGCACCAAAAAATCAAAAATATTAATTTTGTGTTAATTATTGCTATATCATTTTTGGATTTTGCAGGGGTTTGGTAAAGTATATTCAACAAGTAGCCTTACTACGAACTATAGGTCATTTGAAATTTGCATACGTTAAATTTGAAATACTTAATATGAGCCTATGTTCAGATGAATGCAGAATCACCGTAAGATGGCGAATCAGAGGAATTTCGGGACTAAGAGTAAGAAACTGATTTTCCCTAAACATAAAAGATTATTGGCATTTTTTAAAGTAAGCAGCCAATTGCCTAATTGCCTTATGACATATGAGTGTCACATTTCCTTCAGGAAACTTGTAGTTGTTGAGAAAGTGCAGACGGAAACAAAATTGGATACTTAATAATACTTTAATTATTGTAATTAATTATAAAATATTTTTCCGAACTCAAGAACTACGTATATAATATATGGGGTACTATGGGTTGATTATAAAACAATAAAAATGACGAAATTAGCTCGGTCTCCTTCGGGAAAAAAGTTCGATTAGATTATAGCTATATTATGACGTTTTGATAATCCTAAAGTGTCTGATTGAAAAATTGACAACTTTAAATACCTTTATTGTTGAAGATATGAATGAAAATTGCTTATTTAAATCCATAGCCTGTCCGTAGAGTCCTGCTCGTTATTTAAATTTTGCATTCCAAGGAATTATGTCAATACAATTAAAAACAGTTTGTTGTAATGTAATGTCCGTACATTTACTTACATGTTTTGTGTATATTAACTTTTTATTATCTTTCTGGTCAGGTAATGTTGAAATTTTGGAAATTTAAACTATGGAAGTGGAAGGAAATAATGGATCAACAAGAAGATTGGTACGACGGCATTTCCTATTTTGATGTTGGGCCCGATGGATCTATATATAGACATATTGCTGACAAGGTGAGTAGTGACAAACCTATTATACCCCGAAATAACTACTTGTGCCTATTGTGACCCCCCTCCCTGGCCTGGCGGAAGGCTAGGGATGTACCCAAGCTGCCCCGGAGGACCAGCTTGGATAGTTAGGGACTATTTGGTGTTCAAAATCAAGGAAAGTGAAGGGCTGCTAAAATCGAAAAACAATATTCGCGCAAATAATATTGAAATTATTATATATTATATATATCTGAAACCCCCACACCCATTCGGGGGCTTTGGTTTGGGTAGGTACTAAGTACCAGTAATAACCAAGGGCCATATCACCCCCTCTAGCTCCCTTAGACATTTCGGGGTGTGCGCTTGAAGGCTTAGAGAACTTTTCATTATAATTTAAAATCTCGTTTAGCTGCACAACTCTTCGTATTCAGATGAGAAAATTAAAGAAGTGACTTCAAGGAAGTCTGGCAGTTGTCGAGCTTCAGATAATTTTAACCCTGACCGCGAGTTTCAGATTTATAAAATTTTTAAATGTTTTTCACATTGTTTGCAGTTTTTAAAAACTACTAAAATATCTTACTAACTCCAGTCGAAATAATAAGACAATGTTTGGGATGAAAATATTTTCCATGAGTTGGTGATGTATGGTATTGTTTTTCATTGAAGCAATATTTATGTAAATGGATAATTTTTACAGGTAATGGAAGACAAAGAACGCCAAACTGTGGCGACATCAAAAACTCCACTAGCAGCGCAAATGGGTGTTTTGGCTGCTCTTCTCCCTCATCCTAGTCTTCACGGTGTTTTCATTTGGGAGACCCCATTTTGTCGTCCTGATGGGTGGTTGGCTATTAATTCACAATTTTTTGAGATATGTAGACACTATTATTGTAATAAATGATTTCATGTATTATCTATCGTACCTAACTAGTAAATAACACAATATCAAGCAATGCCGAATGCAGTACATAACACGAAAGGTTAGCGAAATATGATGAATAATGTACGTTAGGCATTTTGTGCTCTGATTCGTTGAACAAACTAAATGTTCCTTGAAACGAAGTAGATATCTCGATGTAATGGATGCAGTAAACTTTCAAAGTATTTAAAGTAATAAAACTTTCATTAATGCACCCGTTGTATTCTATGTTTATTTCTTCCTTGCGGAGGTATGCATTTTTTAAATGAAGAATAGGTAAGAAAACAGCCATTCTACAACTGATAAGTGCAATTGGATGTCATGTGTGATCTTTCTAGCTTGTCGTCCTGTGATAGTGTCCCTACAGGAGAAAGAACAACATTCATGTAACAGTGTAAAGAGACACTTAAAATAAAATTGAATTTAATGCAACGTTCTGAAGACAACGACTATGGATGGTCAAAGGTGAAAATTTTGAATTGCACAAAAGTATGAAGTTTGAATTAGAATTTGAAGTGATGAGAAGCCCAATTTCTGCAACTATCATGCTACAAGAAGTGAACTATAGGCACTTGTCTGTCATGAAATTAATATGAATTTTCATGGTGCCATGGAACACCATTAAAAACTGGAAGGAAAATCTTGACGAAAATCGTCAATGCAAATAGTCATGCACATCGGAAAATCATGAAAACTTGGTTGAAAATTTTCTAAAAATTGCTGAATTATATGAGTAAAATCAGAATTGGTGTCCCCTATGACTTTTGGGGAGGAATTCCTGTGGGGATGGCTTCCTTACAAAAGCATAGGTGTTAATAATAGTTGTAAGAAGGGTCAAAATGAAAACAAGTGAAGTCTCAACCGTGAAAGTTTATAGTGTTAGCTCATACTTTGAGAACTGGCTGACATGGTCCATTTAATGCTGTATATCTACCAAATATATTAGTAGCGAGTGTTTTAATTTTTTGCTGGTATCAAGTAGCGGTGTAACCGAACCCGAGTATTCTGCTAGTTAAATAGTATTTATCTGATATTGTCACACCTGGTTGCTGTAGCCGAAGACAAGTGTAATATTATAAGGCAGCGGAGCGGAAGGATCGCTGAGTAGCCTAACAAACGAGGTAGCAGCATTCCGCCACTAGGAAACATGCGCTAGAAAATTAGGATCGATCCCGCTACCAAATATCGGGAATAAGTTACCGTAAACTGAAAGGAAAGAAAGTAGCTGACTGTGGAAGAGTAAACTCAACTCTGTATACATTTCAGTGTCAGTAGCAACTTTTCCTCAGCCGAATGCGGACGCACAGCAAGAGCAGTCCGACTTTGTTCGCGTTGCCCTGCTTTCGGTCTTACCTCTCCGCTATCACTACCAACTTTCGTGAGACACGCTCCAGAGCTGTCTTTTCTGTAGATATCAATAAGCAGATTTCTTGACCATGACTGCAACTTGATGAAACAGATTATTACAATTAATTTGCTCGATTTTCCCCGGAGTGAGTGAGATTTCTCTTCCGTCTCAAGTCTGCCGTCAGCACTTTATTTTATCCAGGACCGGATTTAAACGATCGCATCATGTACATGTCGCGAACGACGGATTGTCATTCGTTACACTATTAGGATACCACCCCAATCCAATTTTCTATTCTACGTGTACTAGAAAACGTTACTGACAATGAAATTATGATAATAGACTTAGTTACATTTACATTGTTCCGTTTGAAGCACCAGCAAGTGCGTCAGTGTTGTATGTATATCGTTGTTCACCGTAATGTGACAATTATTATGTGACAATGTATTATTATTATATTTAATTTTTACAATCGCATTAGATTTTCTACTTTATACTATGTAACATTTAATTATAGCCGACATAAACACTTTTATGAGTGAAATTTATAAGGTGAAAGTGAACTGGTGGACTATACTAATTAATTAAGTGAGACAGTGAAAGTGACTAAATTTGTTTAACAACCTTTCTGACCATTGTCAGAAAAAAATCCTGTAAGTATTAGAGAACATCAAATAATGTCAAGATATTCATCCTTCATTATGATTGCAAATACAATAATAATTGCTGAAATACAGGTGTACAACTGAATGAAAGTTTGAAGAGAAATAGTTGCAATAGACATTTTATGCAGTGCGTTGAATAACAAACAAGAAGGGAATTGACAGAAAGAAATTCCAGCGAATCTTTATCTGTCAAATCAAGTAAAGGATAAATGGGACGATTACAGCGTTATGAATAACGATTTTGGATGTGAACTAATAAGTGTATAGCGACTTTAGATTTTGCGTCGGTCTTCGTGGTCAGCAGTCAGCATCTCCTTATGTACATATGTAAGTGACTTCTGTCCATGTATTTATGTATGTAAGGATAAAACTTTTCTAGGACTTTCTTTGGAACAGTTATATGAGACTTTTCTCCCATAATTCTCTTATTCAACTTCACTGCACATTTTCTGCATTATATTACAGGTGCATGAAACCTGTCCCTGTTCCGTCCTTAAAAATAAATCTTAGACGCCCCATCCTGCAAAGGAACACGTGCATTACAAAGAATCCTGCCCCATCCATCTAATTTCAAATGAGTCACATGCACGCATCTATTTTCCTATTTATGAATGAATAATATGCTACGGCTCACTACTCCACTCCCCCTCCAATTTAACTTTTCCGTACTTTCTTAAGACTAAGACCAAAAGTAGTAAAGTAGCATTACAATGATACGGTTAAGCATTTTCCCTTCCAGGATTTAATAATGTTGCTTTCTTAGTTAGCACGCGGCAATCTCTTTGAAATTGGTTTACGGTTCGCTGAAGAGAAAAGTATTTTTCAAGTTTTCATTTCTTTATTTAGTAAATGTATTTTAAAAATGATTTTCAAAAACTGATGTACAGTAAAACATCCTGTATACAAAGAATAGCAGGTATAGTACCGTTGATTAACTTTTAAACAGTGAAATTACCAAAACATGCTTTAGAGTCCCAATTGCTTGTAAAATGGTTATTTCATTGTAGGAGAAGTTTTTAGCATAATTTAGCGTTTAGGCTAAACTTGTAGAGAAAGTTTCCCATTGGCTTATTTTAAGAGCATAGGCTGCATAGCTAAGGAGATTAATATGCGTGCACGGGACTTGTATAGTTTGCTTTATTTGCAGAGCCTTTGGTTTTGTTCTTTGGTGAGACTGATAAACTTATTCGAGAATCAATTGCAGTGTGTTTCTATCTTAAAGTGTAGTTTTGCCTATCCAAGTGGAGCCGTATTCCAATTCCCTCTTGGTAATGTTATTTCCAATTACTTCGAATTTTCTATTGTCTTGCATGGTAAAAGGAACTTTGGTAAGGAGTGAGTCTGAACTATTCTCTGGGCTGAGGCGAGGCAGGTACGGACGGAAAAGTCGTAAATTGTATCCGTAGGAAGGGAAAGTCGTTCTTAAATTAATGACACAAGTGGCCAAACCATAAGCTTTTATTCATATTTATGGATTTCGTGGAGCTCTTCTTCCTTTTCAATTTACTTAGCCATCTTCTCATTAATAAATGCAAGTCTCTTCTCCCAATTCCCCCATTGCCATACGCTTTACACTTTTCCACAGTCTGCACTGTAATACAACTGTCCCTTACTGTATACCCTGTACAACAATTTCTCCTACTTTATTAGGAAATTCATTTTCGTCATATTTACTATTAATGTATGCAAGTTGTCGCTTGCTTGTCGAATCCCTTTTCTATTCGAATTCCTCTTATATGAATTATTTTTTTCCATTCGCATGTACTGTAAACACAACATCATTATTGTGTTCCTCCTGGCCATTGTATGAAATAACGTCAAGGTTTTTGCAATATCAGTGTACATTTTTTTACTTTTTGCTCCCCATTAATTTGACATGTTACCAATGATGATGCCCCCTCCAAGTTAGTCGTTAGTACAGTAATTACCTACTTTGTCGAATCCCATTGCTTAAAATTGACATACCTACATCAGTTATTCCAGGTCACCACTTAGAATTGTGGCTTTTACAAGGCAGTTTTCATTTTCCAGAACTGAAACATTTCAAAGATGAAATCTCAATATTATTCAAAACCAACTCTGCCCTATTTTCAAAATCAATTCTTTGATCATACCAATCATACCATTATGCATGTAGATAAGAATTCGACATTTATAGTCCACAATCCAATGCATAATAATACCTTGTGGACATTACAGACGACCTATTCCACTATTTCTCCTAATACTTACAAAATCACATCGATTTAACCTTGGGCGATTTTTCTTTTGATTTGTAGGTTACTATCCAATTTGTCTACTTTTCTGGTTTTGACACATCAATTAATATATTTTAGAACATTGAAATTGAAAGTGTTAATAAATTATCATAAGAAATCTTTTATGCGTAGGTACATATAGTAATATTGAGTTAGCAAAACCTTTTTGCAAATAAAATTCTAAAATGGTAGTAATTTTTGTTTTGAATTAATAGCGGTAATTAAAAACGAATGGTATTAGGTGTAAATAAATGCATATAGGGAAAGATAGTGCACAGAAACGTACAAGGACAGTAGAAATTCGAAATAATACTAAAGTTACAAAGGTTCCGTAAATAGGTTTTAACTTTCACTTGGTTTTGTGTTTAGAGAAGCGTCAATGAATGTTGAATGGAGAAAGTTGAGTTGGGTTGGTCTATGTGAGGAAGTAATGCAATAGTGTCATGTCATGTCGTGTCAGTAGCCCAACTTTACTCGGCCACTTCCATTTTATTTGTCCGTATCTCGTAACTCTGCCGTCCTATTGTTTTTCTTGTCACGTCCGTAGACTCTTTTCTCACTCTTGGCCTTCAACTTAGCCTAGCACCTATATACCCTCTCTGCTATAGACACCGGACCGGACAGACTGGTAAGTAGGCAGCTTGACCAACAAATAATACGTGCATCATACATATCACTGGCCTGGTGTTGGTGTTACGTTATATCAGGGAGCTACTTCTCTCCTTGTGTGCAATGACCAATGCTTATTTCAATAACGTAGGAGCAGGGAAGGAGAAAGGAGTAGAATTCTGACTTTTGATGGCCTAGCGCTCTTTTTGATATCGAATGTGATCATTCTAAGAGAATTTCATCTCCCTGCCCACTTACTTTCCATCTGTATTCCATTCCATTCTATTTCATTCAACTCACTCAGTTACAAACTACTATTTCATGCTAAAGAGTTTAGTGACCCAAATAGCCAGGAGTAGAGAAGGCACACGCAGTGTACCTAAGTACAAAGTATTGTAACACGCTATATTATGTACACACCGTCATCTCACTAATAACAACCAGGACCTAAGCACATTCTCACTCGTTCAACATTTCAACCAATTTTGCCAAATAGGCTAGGTAAATTGTTTCTCTTTTGCCGTGTATAAGGAATTCTGGTCATAATTGGCATAATATCTGCACTTAAATAAAAAACATTCCAGAAAGTAATATTTTTCTATTAGAAGTAATTCATTATTGAAAATACTTTCTCCATTTTAGGAACAAATCGCAAATCAATGTTTCGTTTTAATTAATGAGTACCTATATATTTTCATAAAATATAGAAATAGATGGCATACACCATAGTTATCGCATTTAGCAGCACATTAAATAATTAAATGTCAAAGTCTTAGGACCAAGTTGCACGATTTGGAAGAAAGACTGCTATGAGAAAACTTTGAACAAGGGAAATAAGTTTCTATTGGGAATTTAATGTTGCAAATAAAAACCTTCCTCTTAGCAAAGAGACCGGTGGCGACTTTTGTTTAGCCCGGGTGCTTAAGAAAGCGCCTATTGTATGTTTGTTCCGGTGCACTTGCACAGTGCTATCACATTTGGAATTGAGAAAGCGATGCGGGTAAAAGAGTTTGTATTGGAAGTTGGTTGATGGGAAGGGCGCCGTGGGACGGGAGAGTGTGAGTTGACTATTTATGGATTATGAGTGTGAGAATGATGATTGTTTGTTGGTTGCAGGTTGGGGAATTCCCAAGAAGAGGATCAGTTCATTCTTTCTCATGCACTCTGGGGCGGAGAAGTCTTCGGTTGGGTTTGTGCATCTGTGGCCGGAGCGTCGCTGGAGTTGTGTAGCTGTGTCGAGATGCGATGTGCCTGAAGGTGCAAGTTGAAGTCGTTCTCACCGCTCCAGATTTGCTGGAAATATTTCGAGTGGAAGAGGACGTGGCGGTTGGTGTGTGGCCGGGCAGCAGGCGTCGGGCCGTTGCCGTTGTAGTCGGAAGTTGCGACGAAATTGAAGTGCTCCATTGAGATGGATGGATGTATTGCCCGGGTTTTCGCGTCCACGGCTCTCGCTCTCTTCTCTGGGGCCTTTCTCATTCTTCCTTCTCAGACAGTTCGCATCAGCGACACGCGTAAGCACTTTAAAACTTTTCACTTCCCCTACACCGCTTCCCCTTCTTTCCAAGAAACTCACCCATTTGCGTCTCAGTCCGCTCGCTCAACAACACCTCTTCCTATTAACTCCACGGATGATTGAGTTTTATGAGTAGCGTGTCTCGCAACCAGTGGACGAATCCGGATAACCCATTAATGTCACTCACTCCAAAATTAATAATAAACTATCGACAAGGCAGATGACACGGTCATTAATTATAACCGCTTTCCTACCTTGTCCACCGGTTACTGACAAACGGATGGACATATTCAAGTCAACTTTTCACTTTGTCACTATTGATGGCAACATATATATTTCATGTTCCATGCCGTACTTAAGACCAAATAAGGAAATATACCTACTAATCTAATCCACACCTTTTTAAAGAAAATTTACCCTAAAAATAGCAATTATTTAATATTATTATTATGTACAGACTGCACAACCAGTTTCACCGCTTGGTTCACTTTATCCACGGTGTAAATGTATTTTGCATTCCGTATGAAAGTGAAGCCAGGGTGTTTTGCATAAAGTTCCAAAGTTCAGAGATTCGTGATACCAAGGATAAGGAATTGAGTTATGAAAGACATAATGGTAGTCTGATAATTCGTTTATTGAAATATGGGGGAGCCCTTTGGCCAATTTGTCAGGAGAAGATTGAGCCTGAGGGAATAGTGAGAGTGAAGAGTGAAAAGTGCAATGTTGAGAACATCCCATTCATTATTTCACGATGATGAGGACAATAATGCATCATTATGTTGTGGAACTACTAAATAACAGAGATCCGTGAATGGAGGAGCAGATAGGTAATATGTTGTAAGATTAGAGAGATTTGTGATGCATAAGCACTTGAGAGTGCAAGTGTGCAGCTGAAGAGGAGGAAGCCGTGGAAGAATCCGCTGGAAGTGGTGTGGTTGAATTGTTGGCGGAAGAGAGACCGCAAGGCAGCGAGGAGGCTAATTTAACGGTGAAAGTCCCTCGGAGCTCTAATGAGATTTTCGAATCTGAGTCTATGCAAATCACATCAGTCTGCTTTCCTGCATAGTAATCAGATCCTCTTCCGTTCTGCCTTCAGCACGCTCTTCTTCTGTCCTCTCCCGCTGTCTCCGTCTTCCTCCTCCACCACATCATACACTTCTCCGTCGCCTTCCTCACTCAAGTCACACCAACCACTTACGCATAATACACACGTAACGTTCACCTTCATTTCACTCGCTGACTGTCAAGTCAACCGATGCAAACCTCCCAGCTACAACCCAATAATACTAATGTTAATACCATAGTCCATTTGTGTACAGGGTTAACAATAGTCTCTCTCTACAGTATACCTTAGTCTTTTTCAAACGTTCATACAAATTTCTATTGTGTACTCAAAATATCCTTTTGTTCCTTGTGTTACAATCTGCTCAGGTACAAAAGGTCAAGGGTTATGGTTCTGTTGAATAGAAAGTTTTAAAGTTTTTTTTTACTGTTTTATACTTTTGCAGAATTCTCGGCCTTCAAATTCTTTCATGGATACGCCGACTTTAATTTTGATGCTGATTTCACGATCCTTTTGCAGGAAATGTCAGATTACTAATTACTATTTTATTTAACTTTCTCTCAACGAAGGACCTATGTGTTGCTCATCTATTTTTGCAAGTAAAACATTAATTTTTGCAAATGGAAACTACTAAGGTCTTCCTAAAGTAGGTAAATAACAGTTACATAGGTGTTGTCACGGGATAGGCGAAAGTTTCCATACTTTCTCCTGTGGTATTACACTAGAGTCTGGAGATACGGGACAGCAAATGGGTTTATAATATGTACAATAATTGGGTTTACAATATTGTAAGTGAAAATAAAAGGGATAGATTGGAACGTATTTTTTACATTTGATTTATATTGGTCACCGTGAATCCTTTTTTTTGCAAAAGCAACAATGCCGCAGGCAATTTGTAATCCGCAACTCTAATACTTTTTTAGCTTGAGACTTTCTCTTGTTTGTATTTTATTTATTTGTTCTAACGTCCGTCCGTCCACAGAAAAAACAATGGATGGCTGTTGCGTAATATAGTCTCCGGTAGACGCACAGTTTGAAAAGAAAGAGTTAGTAGTTGGATACAAGGAGAGAATTTTGAAGAGACTGAGAGACATCGGAGTCCTGCGAGAGTTTGGAAAGACATAGTAGGTAGGAATTAGCAATAGCAACTGAAGGGAAAGTCATATACACGTCAAGTGACTACTGGAGAGTTTAAGGCGAAAGAGCCGGGTGAAAAGTTAGTGGTTCGTTCTGTTGCTCACCCACTAAGCAAGAAATGTCTATTTGCAAAATCAAATTGCAAAAGAAGACAAAGTGCAAAGAATTCTCAACTCACACACATGGAAAATTCAATTTAAGCTCCGCTATGTTTTTCATGTCCTCTCAAGAAACTACTATTGCTTTACGGACACACTACATACGTTACTTTACATAGCCAAACAGATGCTGTGCATTTCACCTTGGAAAAGACATTGAGCTCGCTGAACAGTTAGCTTACAAATTCTAGTGGATACCAATTCGTTCTATACACTTTTACAATTCTTTATAGTAATACTGGGTGAATTTTAAAGCATCGAAAGCAGAAATAAAAGGCGCAACTGAAAAATTTATAAAATCTGCGGCAAAATGGGCAAAATATAAATTACGAGATTTTAGAGATGGAACACTTTTTACTCAACAGTGTGCATACCTAAATAGAAAGTCTGCCGTACAAGATTAAGGATTTTGAATAATCGTTTCCATTCCATGTAGATTCCGACTCCAATTTATCTAAAATTTTGAGCTTCTACAGCAATATTTTTCCAATCCAAGTTCTTACTTCCATTGTACAATATGCTCAGGTTTCGTAATGCAAATTAGGCTTAGGTGTTCCTCGGTGATCTGATGTAAATGAATTGAGTTAGGAGCTATTTTAAAGACTACAAGATAAGTCAGAAATATGAATCCATCAAACTACAAAGAATTAAATGAACCTTGTAATAGAAAAATGGGTTTGCAACCTAAGTAGGGAAATTTTCTTAGGAATCATAAAATGGTACGATAAGATTTTCGGGATTTTTCTTGGAATAAAGTTTCGTAAGTTACATTACAGTCTTCTTCTAATTCATCTACATAACAATCAACATTATGTAAGGTGTTCATATCCCTAATCCTTATCAGAAGTCGTAAATGTTACGTTTGAATATCATATTATATGAAATATGAATGAATGACGAGAAATGTATTTTTCTGGATTCTCGGGGAGACTTTGTCCGACGCAAGTTAAGCAGTGAACGACAAAGTAAAACCAGTGTTTACATGCAAGGGGCGTTTTTTTCCATAATATTAGATACTGTGGAGTGGAAGTATGCCGTTGGGTCGATATGAGCCTGTTGTGCGTGAATATAGGGACCATAAAGGCCACTGCTACCTGCACTCCAGTCAGTCAGATAATAACGAATGACAATGTCAGGGGGAAATAAGTTTATTTGAACCACGTTGCTTATATTATGGAAAAGGGAGACTGGCTAATGGCTAATATTATCATATTGACGGATACGAATTGATATCTGACTGTTTAATGCACCGCTATCGTGCTAAAAGTCAATTATTAAACTCCCAATGAAAAATTAGTGGCCTTAGCTTGCCCTCCTCGCATTCTCCTGTCTCAACTCCATGATGTCTACCGTAATTTGTATTACAATGTACAAACTGCCATCTTATTCTGGGAAATGAGCAGTGCATGCGAATTAGTGTTACTTTAGATCATCCAAAATGTATAGCCATTGTTTCTTCATTTTCATGCACCCCTCAGTTCACTCCAATCCACCTAATTAAGGAGAACATTTAACTTCACTCTCCGTTCAGTACACAGGACACATGATCTAATAAATATACCTGAGCTTACTCATCCCCCTAGATTACTGCCAACCTCGTGGAATATACATTTAAGTGTAAAAATAGAGGTGGGCACAAAAACTGCGGGAACCGTCCCGTAGAATTTCTTCAGACTCTGCTTTGTACAGTGAGAAAGGTTGATGTGATGAAGTTCTCAAATGCGGGATGAGAAACCCAAATCAGCATTTATCATGGATATATATATACGGAACGACAGAGTTTGATGTAAATAATAGATCCGGTTTTAAAGGCTAAAAGTTTCACCGTGACAGGATTTGAAAACATTCTTAAGTGAGGCATTAGTATAGGATGAAGTTCATCGTTCACCTGAATGCAAATTGAGTAAATGGATTGGACATGATGCCACTTTTGGTTTTTGGCAGGCGAGATGAGATGGCAGGGAACTTTTCCTACCCGTTTTTCTGTAATTTTGTTTTGAAAAGGGTAGGAACTCCCAAAATAGTCAAATTTTTGCTAATTATTAAAATTAAAATTTGTACATAATGATGGGAAACGGTGGGAAAGATGTCTTGGAATGAATTTGGACGTAAAGGACAAAGATGGAAAAGAGCGGACAGGAAAAATGGGATTTTATGGTGTGGTGAAGCATTGAATGGAGAAAATGAAGCGGCGTGTGAGAAAAGAAGCGTCAGTCTTGGTTTGCATGTTTCTCGTTTACCATAATGTGATGTGCCATTAAAGACGCCTTGCACATCTTCCGCTGGCTCTCTTTTCTCTTCGTCTCCTTGTCTTCTAATTATAATCGATTAAACGGAATCCTCTTCGTCTCGTCTCCCTGACAAAAGCTAGATAAAGAGGAGGCGAGATTGGACCGTTTCTCATTTCATCTTCATCTTCTCCATCCGACCAGCCACAACCTGCATGGAGGCCTATTACGCCGTTATTACGAGACTCTGTAGCTAAACTGTCGTTTCATTACTCGCACATCCAGTTGCTACACAATACCCCACTAATAGGAAATTACTTATTGCAGGCTAGGGCACACTGCTCAGCTAATCGACTACACACGTTTATGCATATTGGATTAAGGACTTATTGTTCCGCAGCTCCTATAGCCATCCGTCTAAGCTATTTGTAGTTAGCAGCACTAGATATAAATTATATAGTCATGTCAGGATTCTCAGACTCCTCAAATCACTTTCCGGCTAATGGCCTGGCACAAATTCATTGCAGGCCGGAGACAGAGTTGAAGAGCAGGTGACTCAATTGGGCTCACTCATCTTCCCTTCCATAGACACTTCTCCAAGTCTCTTCAATTACTCACCCACATTCACACAAAGCTACCTATCCCTAATCAACCTCGTTTGTTAGTCACAAAACTCAAATGGCAACATTGGATGACAAACACAATACTCAAAACAGTAAATTAGCAAACCACATTCCGTCTTTTTGCAAACCTCTCATAATACATTCGCATTGACCACGGTTTTATTTGGAATTTCCAATTTGTGGCGTATTTCCCATTTTATTTCCCATGGGGAATAAGATGAAAGTAAATGAGGTGGGAAATATGGGAGTTATAAAAAACTGGCAAAATTCCGGCATATTTTCCTCATATTTCCCATATATGCCTCAATTTCTGGGATGCCCTACAAAATCTTTTGGGAAATAGTCGGAACTTTTACAAGGGTTTCCAATTTATTTAAAGTTCAGAGAAGTGTCACATTTTAAATGTTGGTAAATAGCACTTGAACTTCTTTGTAAAATAATTGTTGATACAAATAGAGGAGAAAAGATGTTTTCCAGTTTGATACTTGAGTAAAAGTAGTTGCATATGGAAAACCATGGAATGTGGGAATTTTAGTATCCGAAAAAGTTTGGTATAATTTAGTTTGCTATGCACCCCGGTAATGACCTTTTTTGATGCATTAGAACATAGTTTAGGTAGGTACGGAGCGAGTAGATTCACCTGAAGCCTGAAGTTTCAGTGGATTGCATATTCAATATTAAAAGAGGGAGTGTTCTTGCCTGGCGAGGCTACACCAAGCCATTCAATTAAACTTTGAGCCATTTTTATCGCGATTACTAATCAATGTTATGTTATGCCATGTCTGTATTTTATAGTTGAATGAAGGGACATTAGCCATTAGCTTAGCTGCCTTAGTCTTCTTCTGTGTGCACTTTGGCCTCCGTCGTGGCAGACTTCATTCTTCTTCGGCGGAGCTCAGTTTGTTTCCCTCACTGAAATATTCACAGCCGGAGCAGTTGAGAGTCGAAAGACAAAATAAAAAGTGCCATAAAGACACGAAAGTTTGTCGACTAAGTATAGGCAAATGTTTGCCATGTTGTGTGCTGTTTCAACGGCGAAATGGTCAATTTGGCTTTTTCCTCCGAATTGGAAATAGCAAGGTAAGTGAGTAGTTGGAAACTTTCCATGCTCGTCTCACTTGACATTCCACTCATTCACTCTCAGTAGCTTAATCCCCGAGGCTGTACGAAATCTATCGGAAAATCCTCTTCGCTAAAACCAATGGGACCAGTTCCATCCATAAACTCCGCTATTTTACCTTTCTCCACTAATTCCGCCCCCGCCTTTTATCCTTCCCCCAAATCTCCCTTTCTTCTGGAAAGCTACCTAATTTTTATAAATTTTCCTCTTCTCATTTGCAGTCAATTAATCCTAATTAATTATTTACGTTGAATTGGTGTAATACGGCAGGCTGGTATAATTGTGGAACTGGTATAATAAGTGGGGCTGCGGTATAATATAATACGTCGGACTGGTAGAGCAAATTGACCTGGTATAATACATCGGGGTGATAAAATAGGGTGAGCTGGTATAATCCGTCAAATGGTAAAATTGTAATTCAGATTCGGTAATGCAATTTTCGTTTTATGTTATTTATTTTGTTAGAGGAGGGCAAAGGAGAAGTAGTGGAGGGAGATAGGGGAAAGTTTGGGGTGGAATGGATGCACGTCTTGGAAGGAGAAAGGCAAATGGCAAATATGGAAAGATACGAGTAGTGGGATATAAAATTGGCTTTAGAGGATGTAGACGATGCTCCTTTCTTGTTTAACAAAAGTAGTAATGGGATATACAGCTGCGATTTGCGATGCAGTTATACTTAAAGTTATATAGCATATTTGCCGCCAAGTAATAATACCTTTTTATTAAAGTACCTGTTTTACATAGAGAAGCTGTGCATGATTGTAGTATTGCAAAGCCGAAAAAAGATCGGCAAGCGAAAATATCGATGGAACATTAACGACCGCATTCACTTAATTTATGGAATAGCTTTCACCTTATGGTCTTCTCCCGTCTTCCATTTCGTCTCAGTGTCGGCGGACGGATAAGGAGACCGGGATATCTTGATTTGATGAAGCCATTTCCAAGTGACACGTGTACTTGTCACAAAATAGAGGCCAAGTTAACGATCAGTCGATTGCCTCTCTAACATTCACTTCCCTAGCGCAACATGACCAACATAACATCTTTCATCCACTTTCTCTTCTCCTCATCACTTTCACTTTCCACACTTCATCATTTTTCACCTCTCAACCCCGCCTTACATTTCCACCTCATTTATAATCAAATACCCAACAAAGGCTCCTATACCTTCTAATTACTTCTTTTTCTCTGATTGGCATATCATACACAAGCACCACATTTTTATTGCACCAAATGGAGCTAAACGGAAAGAGGAAGTTAACCAAGATATATATTATACATAAAGGGGAGGTGCCTCTAAAGAAAATTTTCGATTTTTCAATACCTAATAGTTAATTACATTTGCAAGTGTACCTATAGTATACGTTAAAGGGAATAGTGCAATTTTTTACTATACCTACTATTCGTTATATTTTTTACAAGCGATGTAATAAAATGAGAATAGAAGTGACTCCTAAAAATGCACCATACAATTAAATGATAAAATAAACCAATTTTCAGCGTTTTCTTTGTAAGTTGTGAGCAAAACTTAAAGCTTAACTGATATAAGAAAATTGGTAGTGGTAGGACATTTTAATTAAGTAATTGTAGGATCAGTTCTTCTCTAGTGGAACACAGTACACTACTTGTACATTACAGGAAAGCATAAATGTCAGTCATTTACTTTCTATGGAACAGTGTAACAGTGTACGTACTTATAAAGCGTGTACTGGGAACGTGAACAGTGATAGGTAAACACTCCCAGGCCATTAGCTGGAATACAAAGTGTGGCTAATATTTTGAAATACCTACTTTGTGTTGAGGTGAGGTGAGGGAAAGGTTAGGTTGGTGGTTTGGTCCAGTTTGATATTCTAGTATAGGAGAGGTGGGCAGCATAGTGGAATAGAATGTTGGTGAAGTGAACTGTGTTGGGACTTGAGAATACTCAGATTTCTGGGAGAAAGTTTTTTGCTGTAATTTGAGAGCATAACTATTAGTTAGTGGTCAAGTTGGTCGCTTTCCCGTCCCCTGGTTCGCTCTGTACTCAACTCTGCTCATTTGATGCAATGTACACCAATTTCTCCAGGTCACGTCAGCTCGGCTCAGCTGGAGCCAAAGTGGCCTCTGCACTTTTCAAAAGCGGAGCGGAGAGAAAAAACGATATTTACTATACTGACGCACGGACAAATGGAATGGCAACTCCAAACTTTTGTTTGTCATAAGCTCCACTAAATAAGTTTTTGTTTGTTCACCTTTCTATTGTCACTTGGCCCACTTAGGTCCAAACTGGGTCCGTCGTGTCTCCTCTGCAAATGGCTACTCCTCTTAAGAAACCGGCCAATCACCTGAATTTTCTATGATCTGACAACGACTTTTTTCCACTTAAATGCTTAATTGCATTTTCTAATTACACCTTTTCCCTATAACTACCACTTTCCCCACTAATAAGTAATGAGTCTAAATAAAAGAATTCCAAACCCGTGTTGTTTGTACCAATAACGACCGGACAGTATTCTATTATCTACATGTAAAAGAAGAAAGCATCCCCATTTAGGGAATATTTGATTGTCAAAGACAGCTTTCGTTTGCTGATGTAATCGATCTGGCGCTGCTTTTACATCCTATATAATTCTCTACGACTTTTTGCTTTAATTTAGCACCAGTAATTACTTAGGTAAGTGTGACCTGAACTTACGCAGTTCCGCAAAAGAACTATAGGATTATGTCAATAAAACATTAGATATTCTGCCATAAAAATAAAGACACCCAGGAGTGTATGAGGTGACACCATTTCAAATAGCTGTTAAAAAAGTAGTATTGTGTGACAAACCTCACTAGTGCCTCTAGTATATTCACAATAATGTGTTTTCCATCTTTCATATAACCACTTATACAAGATTATGCAATTTGATACTTTTTCTTTGTTCAAAAACAAGTGATCTTATGAAATTTGAAATTAAGAATAGAAACACAAAAGTGCACTTGAGAGTCTTGCAGAATAATATCCTCCTTTGGTGTACTTTTTGCCAAATCAAATGACGTCGACTATCGTTCCGGAAAGAATTCGCAATCGTTCACCCATATCGAATATAAGCGCATCAAACTTTTGGATTTTAATGTCCAATAGCAATATTTCTATTTCCTTCGTATCCTATGTTGCTCTGCCTGCCCACCTTTCCGTGCCCACCTATAGTAAATTCAATGACTTAAGTGCCAATGCCAAATTGGACGACTAGGTCTTCAGTGCCAAAAATTAAAAATTCTAGTCCATTGCAATAATTGATGTCATTAGACGCTGCTCCTTGATTTGGGAACTACCTGAGTGAACTGAACATACAGGGAGTTTCATAGATGATACATTTGATAATAATTACGCTATCATTTATAAAGAATTCAAAAATACTTTCAATAAGTAATTATATTTTAATACAGTTCCATTGCAGATGGCAAAAAATCTATAGTTTGATGTAAGCATAAAAAGACAAAATTTAATATGCGGATTGAAATAAATGGGATTGAGATTGAGACAGACATGCGAGTCTTTAGAGAGAGTGGAATAGCGGGTTCCATTGTATGGGTGATTTTAGTTGCTGGCAGGCTGCAGGATGATGGGATGCCTGATGGCAGGGAGAAGGCTAAAGATTGACTCCCATATACGGAATCCTGTGTTCTGTTACACTATTGACTATAGTAGAGCAAGGAACTTTAGAACTGCTATTTGTTCTCTGCTGCATGACTTGTGCGATTGTTTCTCGCTTGTTATAATATTCTGGAGAAGCGAGTTAACGGAGCCCTCATGTAGTTTTCATAAATCTTTCACGACTAAAGTAAGAAGGGAGAGAAAGAAAATTATTTATCGGAAACATGCACATGTAGAGGTAACCTACAGTTCCCTAAGTTTACCTCCACTCCCGGTTCATAGACGGCGAGGCCCAAACACAAAAGCTCCCCACTCCCTTCTCACAATTAATGAGAAAGTCATTATTATAATCATCAACGCTTCTACCTTCAACTTCCCTATTCTATTCTCCTCTCCCTCGCTCACAAAACAGGGTACTTTTTTACTCAAACAACTGGTAAGTGTACATAGTATCTCAATTTTAGGAATTAAATAAATTTTAAATGACCATCGTCATTTTCCTAATCCCGAAATGTAGATTCATTTCTGTACTTTTTTTACGAAGTCATATACTACTGGAAAAAGAGTATTAAAATTCTGTTCTTCAATTATAACATTCTCTGTATAAAATAGATCTCAACTTCCCCCTCCTGTCAATGTAGTAATAGTGCACAGTGGCCAGACCAACCCGCGGTCAGTTCATGTCAATTTTGTTCGCTCGATAATTTCACCCTCTTTATACCTCATAAGACTAAATTTCTCACCGAAGTTATTTCTCTTCCTATACTGTTTAGTTTACAATAGACTTTGTCAATAGATTTACTCCCCTTGTATGTTAACATAATTGTTCACGGTGTCTCCCATAGGGCAGTTGCTAAAAGCCTTCAACAATGACCAAATGTACGATGGAGAAATTATATCCCGAACCACGTATTCTCCGCACGTAAATATTTATGGATACATTTGCTTCTTAGTGCAGATATTTTATTGGTAAGAGTATAGTACGTTGTGTAAGACAGCAACAATACCATAAAGACCCTGCTCCTAGTTAACATTTTCACCGCAATTTCACTTCTGACTTTCACTTTAGTATTTGTCTGTAGATTCTATTGGATCAGTACATAGATTCCCAGTCCATTTACCCTATATTGTGGATTGTAGTGATACATTCGTAATGCCTGATACATATATTTGGGATCATTCTGACAAGTGTCTTTGTCTTATGCTTTAAATAGATTTGTGCTCCAACCCATTGGGAATGCAGAGCCTGGCGATCAATGACTCGGACTTGTCAGCCAGTTCATCCTACTTCAACACTGTGGGTCCTAGTAAGGCCAGGTAATTCTAAATTGCAATTTTTACCTAAAAATATTAAAATACTTATGAAAATCCTATTCCTCTAGCGTTTTCTTGTTCTCCTTCACGTGCAAAGGATATGCAATACAGTGTAGAAGTTAAATGGTACATAGATTGCCAGTTTTAAAATTAAACATGGTACATATAGTACGTAGTATAAATGTTCGATAATCATTTCAATAAGCATAAACATCTTAGGTGTAATCACAAGAACAACATGCAATATGGGTATTAATTCGAATGAGCACAGTAAATATGTTGTGGTGATACCAACCTAATTATTTAAATTGATTTTTTAGAATAATTTTCAACGAAAATTTCAGGACATACTTACTGGTATAACATGAATGCTGTTCTTGATTCTGTGCATACAACTCTAGGCATGTTACAAGAGCCGTCACGCTACAATTTACTGTAAAGATAAAGACTTGAGTATAGCATGTGCATTTTAAGGAGACTAGAATACTAGAAACTGGAGCTATAAGTTAGATTTTGCACACAGACGTTACGTACGTACACAAGGTATACAGCTATACTTATTTATTAATAAGTAAGTGACAGAATATTTTTATTATAAGCCACTAATAATGAGTGTTGGTAAAAGGTAGCTGATTTGGCGTGTTGTGTCGTGTGTCGCTGGTCGTATTTCTAAGTCAGCATCAATGTTGGAGCAATACAACTTTTATGGCATGTCATAAAAGAGTCCCGAGAAAGTCTTGCCTATCCTTGGCCACTAACCTTCCTGCGTAGTTCTATACTGGAGTTTACTGTGTATATTATTAGACGAGTATGAGACTTCGTTCGGACGTCTCTGGAAACTTAACGATAGAACGAAATAATATTATCCATGCACTATACTGCTTTCTCCGCTCATTCCATCAAATAAAACATGTAATATTGGTGGTGCCTACCTGCTAACTTCTAGGTATGCGTATAAGGTACGCGTATTATTAAGAGCTGACTGCTATGTTATGGGAATGTGACAAAATAGAGTATTTTTGGGTCTTGTGTGGTAGATATGTAGTTGTGGAGGAGAGCGGAGCTGGGAAACTAATAAAAATGTTGACCACTCTGGTATCACGGATAGGCATTTACTATTTTGGTCGTATTTATACAGGTTTTTTCGTTTTAGTCTCCGTCCGTGTGCTCGCATGCATGCAATTGATGCAATGCACCTTTAGTTTATTGTGTGGAGTGAAATGCTGGGCTATGGGGTTAAATGAGGGAGTGGGTTCTGCTGCGAGAGAAGTAATGCGAGAAAAACGACAAAGAGCCACAGTGTCACTAAACGAAAACATTTTGTGGGGAAAGGCTTTTAAAATTTCTCCTTGTCACTTCATTCGTTTTACTCGTTCACACAATTCACTTATTGTAAATGGTTATGAGTCAGGGAAACAAGTAAAAGTAAAACGAGCTCCTTCCACTGAATTTTCATTGCCCTCAGTTCACTCACTTTTCGGCACGGCAGGAGTCTCTTTTATCTCACCAGGCATTGCTCTCTCTTCCACCACTATTACTCATATTACTTCCCTCCTCTCTATACTCAACCCTTTTACTTCCACTCCAAAACATACACATTTCCCATGGACTTAAGGACCATCAACTTAAATAAGGTACTTCATTTACGTATTACATCATATACCTTTGTAATACATCCTCATTCCGCAATTCTAGTTTACTTTTCTCAGTTACCACTTGGTTGGACAAAATATTTGGCATTAGTTTCCCAAAGTCCTGATCCTGTCATTCATTTGACAAGGAAATCAATGAAATGCAAATAAACCAATATTTACCACCATTCCTCATTAATCGTTCTTTGATTTTTCTGGGAGCGATTTCCTTCTCGGCAATAGAAATTTTATTTTTAAATGAAAATAACGTTGTAGCAACCTTAATATTATTTTGGAGTTGAGAGTAATGCTAATGCACCACTTGTTTAATGATGATGACGTCCATCGCAGGCTTTCTGAATTTATTAGGTACCTGTATTTTATTATGCTTACATTCTTAAGAATATGATGTGTAGATTATGCATGCCTACTCTAATCTAAATTCTGTCCGTGCATACCATGAAATGCGAGCAGTTAATGACAACGATTTCGCAGTCGAAGCAAGAATGTTAACTAACTGACCCTTGGACAGGAAAATGTTAGCGTGCCGTGCCTTTCTTTAAATGAAATTGATGTGAGCAGGAGCAATGGAATGTCCAACAGGAGACGAGAATCATTATCACGAATTCGCTTAAGAGTTTTACCGAACAATCAGCGAAACTACACAGCTTTTCTCGCCAAGTCTTTTCCCAAGTTACAAGCGAACAAATTCTGTCTAAATTATGATTGGAATGACGAATGAGAAAAGATTGCGGCTTTATCAAGAGAAAAAATTACGCTTTTAATTTAGAATTTACAGAGTACATACCTTCCTTGCCAGATTAAAGTTACGCTTGTGGTTCTGATTGATATGTTACAGTGGCAAACAATATTTAAGGTGTAATTCTTTGTGCATGCCGACTGTTTATTCAGTAGAGAAAGCTAATGTGGACTTTCGGATTGTAAGTCTGTTTGTTCGTCTGTAACTCAGGAACACATTGAAACTTTTTTTGAAAGTGCCATTAGGATCTTCAAGTGGCTAAATGTATGTTTTCTATAAAAATTGGCCATTTCTGACTTATGACCTCTGAATGAAATGCAAAAACCCTCAAAAACGAAATAAAATAATACATTAGGCAGTACTTGTGATTGGTGTGAAGATATTTTAATGTTTTTGTCTTCGTTTTACTTTCGCTACTGTGTTATATGCTTTTTGCAATGGTTTATTTTGTAATATTATCTGTTACGGAAGAATGAAACAAGATGGTCGAATTTCTTCCGCAGAAAGATGTAGAGATGGACCACTTCCACTTCATATAATTTTTAATGTGGTAGTGATATAGGATGGCTAGGGACAGAAAACTCATGTAGTGTGACGTGTGACCCATTCTGTCTCGGACGAAGTCGAGTTATCGTTAGCTTCCAGATTAGGCTAGTATCTGGTATCCTGAGTGCTTATAATATATGAGAGTGAGTGCATATTATTTGCAGTGGTCGTTTGAGTGAGAATGAGAGAGTATGTCCATGAGTCTCGCTCCATCGCATCGTGTCGTCAGTTGATGTCACTCCAAATGACTGCAGAGAAGGACAGCGGCTGAAATGAGTTTCGCGTTTCTCTTTATACTTTCAGCTAGATTTCCTTTTCGGTATATCGTGTACAGAACACCTCACCTTTGGTATTGGAAGAGAAATGTGTGCTACACGAAATCCAATTCTTGGCAAGTAATAATATAGGTATATACCGTATATCCCGAATTAAGGCCCCCTGGGTGTTATTGTTTCAAGACGATTTTTTTTCATGTAAACTTCGTATTAAGAACCCCATGGGGGCCTTATTACGGTCAGGGGTCTTATTGTTTCAACGTATTTATGTAAGAGTCAAAATGAGTGATACAAAGTTCCAAGTCTTTCTCTCAAGCCTATTTTCCGGTCTTGTGAGCCGACAATTTTATTTGTTTCGTAGTAATACCGTTATGTATAGAATAAACGAATACAACATAAATGGTTACATGGCTTTTACGGAGTTATTTTAGGGCAAGCTGATCGTTCTTGTGCTACTAGTCGCATTACATACTATTAGGTAGGGGTTCTTATTTCGAACAGGGGTCTTATAGTTCGATGAGCCTTTTTAAGCATGTTTGGTCATAATAAGGCCCCCACGGGGGCCTTAATACGACAGGGGGCCACAATTCGGGATATACGGTAAAACTATGTGGGTAAAATGTAGGTACGTTCATGTGCACCCACATAGATACATTCAGTGATCAAGTTTTAAAGTATTGAAGTACGTCATAACGATTTATAGAAACGAAAGGCAAATCTTTCGGAAACTTTCATTTTTACCGGAGGCCTGTATTTTAAAGGTGGGTAAAACGTGCAAGCGTTCCCATTCGGCCGGAAATGTAATTAAAATACTTTGACACAGTTTTAAGGTCGTAGAAGTGAAATATTTGCTTGTTCTCTGTCTGTATACAGGGTTTACCAAAACTCCAGCAATTTTGTTATTTTAGGTATTTATAAGCACTTAATTATATTTAAATGGTCAACCTTGACCTGACCTTTATTAAGGGGCTACTAAATAAGGTGTTTTCCAGCCTTTATATTCATTAAGTCTTGTCTACGTAAATCTCACCTTGGTTCTTAGTTAAGTCTCTTTATATTTATTAGTAGGTCATTTCCCCTAGTATTGTAGTTGATGAGTTTCTCCGCACAGACTTTCACCAGTTGTGTTTAGAATGTTTCCATGTGCATGGGTAGGTAAAGGAAGGACATGGAGACCTAGTTATTCATCTCATAATTCCTTGCCCAGATTACTATTGCGAATTGCAAGTGTGTAGGGAAAGAGAAGAAAGTGAACGAGGAAAGTTTCCTTGGTTCCTTTCTCCCAGTAAATAACGGAGATAAGTCTGAGAGTGACATTGCCGGGTGTGCTCTGACTGCCACGCTTTTCCTTCCCATTAGTTCAACCCATTCCACCACTTATTCCCCAAAACTACTTTTTAGAGATTTTACTAGTCCCTATAGGTCCAATCCAAATGCCGCTCTGCATTGTAGCCTTGCCTGGATACACGGACCTACATGCTTCTCAGGTTCCCCTCTGCCCATCTACCACTTCCATTTAGAACCTATTATAGCTCTACTAATTGTAGGAGTCTCTAAGTATCCACTTAGTGCTATAAGAATGTCTCCCATACAGGGATTGTCGAAACTTGTGAAAACACTAATTTTCCAATCCTAATTACCAAGTTATCCAACTAAGCTAACAAAAGTAGTAAGAATTAAGATATTTTAGTTTCAGATTCTCTGAAGAAGAAGTACCTTTAATAAAAGTAGGTTTTGTGTTTCAACAGTTTATCGGTTCTAGTAAGTTTCGTTAAAAAATTGTTAATAAAAGTTATGTCTTTCCCTGTACATAGTTTTGACATATATAGGCGTCCAGGGTAAAACTTTTTACAAAACTAAATTTTAATTTAGTTACGAAATATATAAATGTGGTTGCATGCAGAGAGAAGTGAGTTACACTAGCGGAAAATTAGGAGTTCTAAGAAATTACGCTGCTAGGATTTCATACAAAGGTTACTGAGGAGTCTACTCGGAAAATTCCAACGGAATTGTACATTATTTATACAGAAATTATATTATGCATCAGTAGCATTTTAAATATTAAGTCTGGTCTTAAGAAAAAGTACCTAAACCATGAAAAGATAGTAGATTGGGGAAAACCAGAGGAAAATCTGGGTTTGAATGACTTGCATTGCTTTCTTTAACTTACATTTTAGAGTGTAGAAACTGCACTGCCCTAAAAGGAGTTCATTCATTACACACAGTTACTTTCGGAAGTAGTAGAATCTCGGATCTCACAGTGTCTTTAATCGTGGTGGAAGTGGCAGTGATATTTCAGGCTGTTTTATCTCGAGAGCTTCTCGTCTCCAGACAATTTTTCGCTTCAGTCGACTCAGTATATTCTGCATGTGGAGGGAAATAAGTTCTTTGCAGTAGTATGGTGTAACGGCGTGAGAAAACTGTCTGCGTGTCGTCTCAGCATTAAACGTTAGTCAGTTCTGTGTTAGTTGTGGTACCTAAATGTTATATCTGAGAGCATTATTGAACAAATAATAATTCCATTGCTGTTGCTAAGTCCATCCAGAGTTTCTCGGGTCAATCAGTTGATATTCCTGTGGTTTTTGTAATTGTGGAAGGAATTCTTTATTACAAGGGAATAAAAGTGAGCATAGGGAGCGGTGAGTTACAGTATTAAGAGGGTAAGTCGATAAATGGAGGCTCCGGAACGGAAATATTATTATCATGAATGAAGCGTCTAAATAAGTTGGAGTATTGAGCACACTAATCGTGAGTGAAGAAAGCCAGTGAGTCCTTGTATGCACGAATGCGGCACAGAGGTAGGAAGAAAGAGGGAAAGGGCAGGAGGGAGAGAGTCAAAAAGTCTTGGGCTCCGTCCCATTCCCTTTCTGTCTTCAAAGCTCCTCGCTATCCACGCACAAAGAAGAGAAAGGAGACTTTCACTTTCTTTTAGAATAGAACAGACAGAATGGAGTCAAGTCTGACGTCTCGGAGGAATGAGTCGACATTTTCCAAGCTGTGTTATTCATCCAAGGCTTTTTCTCCTTCCGTGGTTTCGTTTCCACCGTTTCGCCGGACGAAGGCATGGCGTGGCTCACTTTCGTGTCGGAGCCAAGCTCACATCCTCCTCAAGGCTCCTTCCATTCAAACACTCTTTTCTTTCACAAGTCAACTCCGATCCTTTCTAAAGCCAACCGTGAGACAACTGAGACCCACAGATACTTCCTTCAACCAAATGACGTATATGGTGTAAAAGGGGAATAATTATTCTCCTTTTACTAACTCTTCATAGGTACTTAGATACATAATAAGTTCCATAAGAGGTTAAAACCAGTAGACAAAGGTTCGCCTTTCCTTTATGGCAGAATTGCAGCACTACGGCTTTAAAATACCTACAATGAATTCACTTGACGTACTCTTAATTTGACAACCTTTGTGTATACCAAGCTATCTTTCAACTGAATAAGCAGGAAAATTAGTTTTAATTTTAAAGACAGGACAGTATAGCTAGACTTTGTATAAGAGCATTAATACAATTATTACAGGTATAAGAAAAATCTTTCCTTATACTGACAATTAAAATCAAATTACATCATTAAAAATGAAATATTATTTATTTTTATGTATTATTTATATATATTATTGTATTATTTATATACATTAAATTAAGATTTAGGATTACACTTTTCTAGTGTTAAAAATTAATATAAAACTAGATTAAAAATTCATTTTTAATGATGACACTTTAAAATTAACCTCTTTTAAAACTGCTATGGATGAATGTTGGCTGTCTACAGTTTGCATTTTGTATTTTATAGTATTTCTAATATTTTCACCTTCAGTTCAGTAGTCGGCATGTTTAAGTCTGAAATTACAGGATTCTTAAAGCATCTGGCTGGTTTGGTTAGTTTAGTTGAGTGGTTGAATGGCATAATGCATTAGGTAGCGTCAAACTAATAAGATAGATTGACGCAGATGGACTTTCGACGTGGCTGCATGCACGTCTTACTCCATCACATCAAATTATATCTTAAATAGTCGGCAGTCCTTCATTGCACCGAGTCGCATGCTGTGTTTTTGGTGTACTGTACCTGCATTGCATTTTGCATCGGATTGGTGTGGTGTGGTGCGCACTTGAATTGGTTGCGTTGCGATAGGAAGAACGGGAAAGTTCTCAGTTCCTGTGCAGAGCAAATGGATGGATGGATGGAATGAATAGGAAATGAGTTTTGAATGAAACGAACGGAGAATTGAGTGGAAAGTGTTTTGCGGAGTAGAAAGTGAGAAGCAGAGAATGCCAATGGCTTTTCTTCTTCTTTCAATTGCTAGCTCGCCTCAGCCTTGCTTAAATGCTTTTCTCCGAAACTATGACGGATTTCCATACCAGTCGGCTGCCTCCCTGTCTCCTCTGTCTATCCAACTCATTCTGTCCCTTCCACCCGCTTAACAATCCATTCCAGTCCCATTCCTCTCCCTGGACAATCCATTTTCATTTTCCTGGACCATTTTCAAAATATCCACGCTTTAGTTACCATATTTCACACATTTCATTGTTATCAAACACAAGTTCCCTGCTTTTCAGACTAAATAGGATAACATGACATGTCCAAAAACGTTTTGATATGCAAATTTTGTGTTTTATTGTGACGTAACCTATTTAGATTATAATGTATATAATATATATCATATTTATTAAGGTAGGTTAGAAAACTCCAAGAAAATCAAAATTTTCATTTGTAAATGACCTAGGGCGTGTACAGTTCACTTTTTTAATATTGCATGCATTTTGTAGGACTGGAAACTGGTTACTAGTAAATTGTGAAAAAACACGGATTTAGTATGCCATTTGTAATTGGTAAGGACTAAGGACTCTATTCGTTTTTTGTATGTAAGTACATGTATATCTAGGAGCTGGAACTGGAGAAATGGGTTGGTTAAATTGGTTTCTTTTTTACAAACAAATCTGAGAGTTGGAAGCGTAATGCATTAAGAAGTGGAAAAAGTAATTTCTAACTAACTAGAGGAAGAAGTTGGATTGTAGCTGGAAAGTTGACTTTGGGTTTGGGCTCTTTATGCCTGAGAGTGACAAAAATAAATATTCTGGAGTATGAATTGAGCTGGGCTCGGTGTGACTAAGTAAGTTGGCTAACGAAGGAAACTAAGTGATGTATTTGAGTGGGCAAGACAAGGGAAGGCTCTGAGAGCGGAAGTACATGTAAAGATATGCGTGGATCTGAATGGGCGCTATTCGGGGAAATCTGCTTTGTGGACAGTGAAGTGGGAGAGCGAGAGACTGAAGTGATGGATGGCTCATGCATGCTAATAAATTTCGACTTGAAAAAATAAAGTGAAGGGAAAGCAGGACACGCAAAATAGTTTTCTTCTTTCCCTCGCCGTGCTCCCGTTTACGGAGCAGAGGATGGAATGAGTGAGTGAGCTGCCAGATGAATATGAATGTGAATATGACATTCCTCGCTCTTGTTCTCCTCCACACTGCCACTACGCAATCATTCACACTCTCACAAAAACCGCTGGCATATCGCATGTTCGCCTTCCCCACTTTCACCTGGCATTACCCAATAATCTCGCTCCCACAACTATTACCATTACTATACCCAGGCCCCACTTTATATGCATACGCTTCTTAAACACCATCAATTCCCCATTTACACCTCTCTCTCTTGTTTCAGTTACACTTACGCTTTCTCCCACACTCACACTACCACTACAGAACATATGCAGATATAGATGACTTATGTCATATATCCAACTTTTCCATTTTCCTCACTAAAATTTTTATACTTTAATTTTAATATTCTTTTTTGATATTTTAAGGATTTTCTTATGTTCAGTAACCTAAACTATGTATACACTTGGAGATTAAAATATGAATTCTTTAGTTTGCCCTTTTACCGTACAATAGTTGACCGGAAAGGCTTGCGTAAGCTTTTGTAAAACGAGGTGATTAGAAATTGTCATGCTTAAAATGCCAGGCCAGCTGTTCTTGCGTTATTCACTTGCTTGTGGGACGGTGAGGCGGAGGGGGGCGGGGGACCAGCCAATTTTCTTGTAAAATTATATACGTACATGTTCAATTGGTATGTAGAATGTGTGTTTAGTATTAACGCCCACTTTTCTTTAACTAAGTTTGGACGGAACGTGATGACAACTGGAGAAAAGTCCCTTTTTCAGTTATTTGGGCTGACCTTCAGAGTGTGGAAAAATTCCAAGTATTTAAAAATAGATTAAGTCGATTTTGGTATTTGGGAGTTTTTTTGATTTTGAGGGGGCTGAAGCCCGATTTAGATTTAGAGTGGGAACGTTTTTGCGACTGAAGAACGCAGAATTGAAGTTAGTTGGAGTGAGTTGAAGTTGAAGTGAGGATAAGTATTTGTAAAGTGAACGGTTTGCTACGTACTTTTGCGTGTTGCCTATTGGGAGTTTTGGAAGGACGGAACTAGACATTGAAAATGAAACTTATTGAGTTGAATGCCATTGTCTTTTCTTCCATTTGGAGTTGGCATTGTTGTAGGGATTTCTCCGGCGTGTATTTCGCTGGAACTATTGTTTGAGGAAAGGGTAGTGAAAGCAGAGGAAGTCTGTCAGCGATTCTCAGTCTTCTGACTTTCTCCAACTAATGAACAATGAAAAGTCATTCTATTCCATTTAACACGGCTTTCCAATCCGATGCATTCATTGCCAACGAATGCACAGCAACGCTAAATGGCACGCATAGCTAATGAGTGGCTACAAATAAGGAATTATCTTCTAAGTAGGCACATGTCCCTGGATAACTTGGAATTGGAATGTTCAATTCAAAGGAATTGCCTCCGCGTTTCTCTTGCAACTTTCACTCTGCTCTGTACACTAGTGTAAAGGAAGTACCTAGGAAAAAGGAAATTTACACCTCGCAGCTCCACAAGAAGTATTCAATTCCTAATTCCATCTTATACCACAACTAACCTATTGTTTATGCATTAATAGTGCGGAATACCTAGCCCCTCTCTTTTCCCCATTGTGCACTCTCAATCAACTATAGCAGCAGGCAGAGGCAAAGTGGAGTGGAGTCAAATCCAGCCAGAACCAGCACAACCAAAAGACTCGAGAATAATAGCAAAGCAGGAATGTCAGTTCAATGGAAACAACAGACAATAGAATCAGCTCGGTTAGCAAACCAAATAAGTTGTGCAATTGAAAGTTTCCAGCTCCAGAGAAATTCTTCCCAGTCTTTTCCACAACTCGAACAAATACACCTTTCCAAAATTATAACGTTACGCTATACCAACAACGCTATTAAGGTTTCTAATTAGTCAGATCATAAATACTAAATCAAAATACCTAATGTAAGGAATTATTACCTTAATAAATTTATAAGACATCCTTCTTATTTATTCGGTCATATATTACAACAAAAGTCAAACAAAATCTAAAATGTGTTTTAAATAAGGAAACCAGATTATCGGATTACTTTCATATAGCGTAACAATAACTATTTGCCATTTGCCTCTCAACTTATAAAGAGAAAGTCATCCCACACAAGTGGCGTGACGTCATTTCGTGCCATTTTACAAGCTTCTATATTTTCCTCAGTTTGCGCAATTTTTTACAAGAAGTAACTGTGACGTCATTTTGCGCTAAGTGCCAATTGCTTTACAATGACGTCATTTTGCGCAAATTGTCAATTGCTTTACAATGACGTCATTGCGCGCAAAGTGTCAATTGCTTTACAATGACGTCATTTTGCGCAACTGTCAATTGCTTTACAATGACTTCATTGCGCGCAAAGTGTCGATTGCTTTACAGTGACGTCATTTTGCGCAACTGTAACTGTCAATTGCCTAACAATGACGTCATTTTGCGCAACTGTAACTGTCAACTGCCTGACAATGACGTCATTTTGCGCAACTGTAACTGTCAATTGCCTAACAATGACGTCATTTTGCGCAACTGTAACTGTCAATTGCCTAACAATGACGTCATTTCGCGCAAAGTGTCAATTGCTTTACAATGGCGATATTTCGCGCTCATTGTCGATTGCTTGACAATGACGTCATTTCGCGCAAAGTGTCAATTGCTTTACAACGGCGATATTTCGCGCTCATTGTCGATTGCTTGACAATGACGTCATTTCGCGCAAAGTGTCAATTACTTTACAATGGCGATATTTCGCGCAAATTGTCAATTGCATTACAATGACGTCATTTTGCACGAGTCAATTTGTCAATAGTGACGTCAATTCGCTCAATTTATGAATAATTTGTTTTATCGTCATTTGGCGCACTTTGTCAATAATTGTTTCATAGTGACGTCATTTTACTAATGTTTGCTAATGAATTCAGATATGGCATTTCTCATGTAGATGTAGTGTGCATTTAAGTTATAAGAATATGTATGTCTCTACTTTTGCAGTGCCTAATAGAATGCTATTGTATTCATTGTGAATGAAATTAGGTAAGAAGGATAAGAAACTAATTCATCTTCCTGTATAATGACTATGTGAAATCATCGAAGCTTTTCTTTTTGTAAAGGAGCCGATTGCTATTAATCTTGAATTTGCAAATAGTTGGGCTTTTCAATAATGTTTTATCTTTAATTTATCTGTTTTGGAAAGGCAGGCGTGTCATCGTAGATGAATAGTAAGTAATATTCCGTTGTTACAGCAGAGCCTACTAAAGTCGTGCTCTAGTTTGCTCTGTGTGCATTGTGCGTGTATTGAAGTCAACTGATTGAGTTTAAGTCAGCACTTGAGTTGAGTCAAGTCAGAGATTCGGTTGAAAGCGAAAGAGATGCTGACAGAGGAGAAAGTAGAAATATATTATTGCCTGTGTACACGTTCGCTAAAGTTCACAATTGGCATATTTGTGTGTGGAGTAATCCGTCTGTGTTGACGGCGAGTATTGAGTGACTGAGAGGATGAGGAATGAGAGAACGACATCGGAGGAGGCTATCTCCTTTGATTTGCTTCCTTGACACCGTCTGCTCTCCGATTTACCTCTCCCACTGCCACGACTCCAATCCACCAGGACGTCTCTCTTGTCTCCTCTCCCTACAAAGTTACGGCATCAGTTATTTCATTTCGTGTACAGAAGGATCATAAGAAAACAAACACACAAATAACTGTCGACAAAGAAACACCGCAAAAGCTAAGCAAGCAAACGTCTCTCCCTTTCTTTGTTATTTGTCACAACTCATCAACTCCTCCCACACTCCAAACGACAAAACTGTGTCAAAGGACGCTCCTCATTTGCATACTGTATATATTTTACGAACGTCAATACTTCAGTACATTATTTTCACTTGTACGCAAACAGTACTGAATATTAGAAAAATCATTTGACATTAACATGAACCACTTTAAGAAAAACTGAAAGTGCGTAAAGGGGCGTTCGCCAAAAGCAGGTCGAAAACTGAAATTCTGTCACGCAAGTTCATTTTGCATTTTACCCAATATCTAGTGCATGATACATGATACTTTGTGTCGCTTTAACTTTCAATGACCTAATTTTAGGTCTCAAACCTGAAAAGATGTTTTTTAAGTAATTACATTCAAGATATAGAGTACGTATATGGATCGTTTAATATTAAATATGATTCAAGTTGAGATGAGACAATAAATGTTTGTAACATTGATGGAATTGGTATTTATTGCGTCTTGAAGTTTCCAGATGGTTAATGCTATAGATTGAAAATTGGAATGTTGTTACGTTGAGATTTCTATGTTGGAACGGTGGAATGTAGCATCACAGTAATACTTAGAACTGGTATGTATTGTGAACTGGTGAAGTGAAGAGTGAAGGTTTGGGGATAGGTAGTTTAATAATGGCTGCGTATTTGGGATGAGATATTGGTTGTAGTAAATGGCCGAAGCTGGGAGGAAATGAGTATGGGAAGTCTTTGGTGAATTTGAGTGAGGAAGAGACGCTTATTGAAAATTGGGTGGTGGTGGAAGGAGCTTTATTGAAAAGTTTGTTTGTCTGAAAGTCAGTTGAGTGAGTGAGCTGCTTTCAGTCGAATTCAGTTTCATTTTGTCTATTCAATGATTCGCCCTTAAGACAAGACAGGAGCTCTTTTGTGCAAAGGGCAAATCATCCACTCCAATCGCTCGCCCTTCTGTTTGTCTCAACCAACACAAACATACAGCCAATTCTGAAACTGACATCAGCCCCCAACTATATTATAATACACAGCCCTTTGTCTGTCTGCAGTCCTGTCTGGCCCACAACTTCGTTCGCTCGCCTTTACCAACTCTCCGCGTTTCCTTCCTACACACAAATTCAAATCAACTGCTCCTTTCATTACGTCGTAGTTACTAATAATCAGTTTCTGCTGCACTTCTGTATTCATCTGTCATGTCATAAATAATAAAATACGAGGAAATACTATCTATTACGAATTACACATAATGGTATCACTACCAACTCTCATTTAATAATAACCTCATCAGTTTGTTTGTATACTGATGTGACAATAACGTCTACAACTGGCAAATAACAATGTGGAACCTTACTCTGTTATTTTATTACTGATACGTCGATTACCTTCAGGTACACAATACACATGCGTCAAAATCTCAAAATAGTCCATGGATAGAGAAAATCTAATTAAAATCTCTATATGTAAAATCTCCATTCGAAATTAGTATTGTAACTACATACCTTTGCTGCCATTGCCACATCAGAGTGCCCAATTACTACATTTTGCACCTCCTACATTATTAATTACACATTGCACATTATAATATGCAACCTGAAATCTTTATCATGTTTTTCCTTAGAATTATGTAAGACCTTGGGAGTCACCTGCAATACTTTTACTACGCATCCTTTAGAATTTAAAATACTTTCAAGGAGAAACTGGAAGGAAAAGAAGGGTAGACTTTCTCTGCTGGTAAACAGACCATTATTGCTTCCATTCAAATCAGTTCTCTGAAACTCAGGACTGGAACGTTCTACTTCTATTAGATACCAAGTGCATTTGTGCATGAATACCTTGAAGAATGTACTCTATTCATTCTTGCAACCTTTTCATCCTTTGTAATGTCAAGAACAGTCTTTAAAATTTATTTTGCAAACTTCAAAAACTTAATTTCATTGACTATCCTCTTTCATAACCAATTAGTGCAGTCTAAAACTGATTAAAGTCATCCGTAACTGCTAGATTTCGTATTACATGGACCTTTTCATGCCCATCACACCCAGATATGAGAATGAGCTATTCCGACTAATTCGGTCATGCTGATTTCAGAAATGAAGAAATTCGTCGGTAAAAATTGTCTTCTGCAGATATGCGCCGAAAAAACCGTTTTTACCCGGTTGTGTGACATTGTTGTTTTTTCTACACTCATTCGTTTAACATTTTAAGTTTTGTAAAACTTTTTGAAGTATTTCATAACCTATATTATCATCCTACACGTAAAATTGAAAAGCGGGAAAGATTATTCTTATAATCTGGGTGCGATGGACGTGAAAATGGTTTACTGTGTAAGTAAAAGGTAATAAAAAAATATTGTACGTAAAAGTGTTGGGTGGTCATTACTATACATTACCTAAATATCTACTTTCTTTTCTACTTGTACGTCAAATCGTTCCCTACTTACTTAATTTTCTAAATTGTAAGAAATTATATAAATTCACAAAGCTGGCACAACAGACGGATGCAAATTAATTTTGATAGTTTGTAACTCTGAGGAAAGTTGTAGATTTCACCTGGTTGAAAATTGTTCTTCTGAAGATTAGAAACTCTTAAAATGGTTTTAGTTAGGAATTGATTTAAAGTTTTTAGTTTATGTATACCTGTAGGTGGAAAAGTTTTAATTGTTAGTGGAAATATTGAATGAATGGTTGAATGAGTTAATTTCGTTTTGAGATTTTTGTATTTGTGTCGTTTGGTTGCAAGTTTGTTGGGGACGTTGGTTGAAGTCGTACCTGCTGCTTCTTTCTAATCTGTGTGACATTGTTGGTTGGCTGTGAACTGTGAAGTGAGTTTGAGTTAGGTAAAATGAAATTCCTTGACACTCTAGTTGGATTGAATGAATACTACACTTTTAGATTAGAGAAACAGCATGAAGCATTAGTTCTTAAGTAGCAGCGTACTGGAGCACTTGACTCCACTTGGGCAGGCTCCTGGAAGAGGCAGTTAAGTAAGACGAGTCTCTCTGCTAACAATTTCACAACTTTGTTCAATTTGAGTTCGGGTGGAGTAAGTGAGGGGCTGGAGATTGTGCCTCCTTCTCCAGTGCACTCACACACAGCACAACTCCATAATTTGACACGAGAGCCTTTTAATATTACAACTCTGTCCCAATTAGGACAACTTTCTCCAGATGCAGCTCCTGTCCCATCCTTCGCCTTCCAGCCAAGCCAGACATAACTATTTGCAACTTTAGCCATGGAAATTCTCTTAATGTTTATCCTCACGACTCTCATGGCTGTCCTAATAGAATTCCTCAGTCATATGCTAAACAACTCACCGACCCGAGTCTTTACTCGTGTAATGCACTCGCATTACGATCCCAACTGAATTGCTCCACAGGTGTAATGCCAACAGCATCTTTACTCTTAATTCCTGAACACACTTCATCCATACCAATTCCTCCACAAACATTCAATCCGCAGTTTCCTGATTACTCTCTAACTTAATTTAATACTAGCAGAATTCTGTAAACATTGGAAAACTGAAAAATTTGTGCAGAATTCTGCAAACCTACAATCTGCAAAGAATATGGAACCGGAAAAGATAAATATAACTCAGTTTGGAGTACTGTAGAGCGTCAGATAATCACGATGTCATTTCGACGTAATGAGGCACTTAAATTCCTAGAGGCTTACTACGATTAGAAGACCTTACATACATTTAACTGTGCCGTTAATAAAATACAATCTTTTATTACCAGTGGAACAAACTTTTACGCCACTTTTCTGATTTTCGCATCTTTCTCTAGTTGTAGTCAAATGAATAAGCCTTCATTATTCTTTAGTTCAGTTTCACTTTCAGAGCAGTTACCATTGCTTAGCAGACATCATTGCAATTCCTGGAATTAAAATGGACCCCATCTACTTAACTACAATGGAAAACGACGGATGTCGAAGTAGTACTACAAACGATATCACATTTCCCTCTCTAATAGACTAGTAGTAGGTACTATGAGCTACTAAATTAAATGGTGCACTATTCTACTGTTTAATTTAGTAGCAGGCTTCCTAATCGTCTGCATAGTGTGCATCTGTACTGGTAATGAAATTGCATAATTCTTTCTGCCTGCTGGAGAACAAAAATATATTATTACAATCCCTTCCTCCTGTTTTGTCAAGTCAAGCGGCCTTTCCCTAACACTAGGACTAGGAAAATTAGATGAGAACAACTTAATAATTTTGTCATTGTAATTTCAGACTGAATACCGAAAATGCCGGTGGAGCATGGTGTCCAAAAGATCCTATAAGTGTTGGTTCCAGAGAATGGCTCCAGGTATTTGTTATTTTTATTTCTTTACGAATACATTTGAGATTCACACTAAGAAGAATGAGAAAAGTTTGTATATTATTTGAATTTTGGATCTAGCCTAACTTCAGTTTTCTTTTAATTGCATTGCACGGAAAACTGTTTTTCGTCATTCATCTTATTGCGATGTCTTTAATATTTTCAGGTATCTCTTAAAGGGACACACTTACTGAGCGGAGTACAATTGCAAGGTCGTTTCGGTCACGGAAGAGGCCAGGAGTACACGGAAGAATTTGAGATAGAATATTGGCGACAGGGAATGCAGCATTGGAGAAAGTATTACAGATTTGATGGGAAAACGGTAAAAATTCACTCAAAAAGTCAAAACTGTGCATTTCAATTATATGCTTCTTTGTATATTCAGTGATTTGTATTAGTAAAAAGAAATTGAACCTTTTAAATTGAGTATTCGTAGTTCTAAATTCTAAACTTAGGGAGCTGACATGTAATATGAAGTTTGGTATTCACAACAGTAGGATGAGAATTGAGAATATGGGAATTAAAAACCATAAAAAATAGTCTTTGGAAAAGTATAACAATGTGGATGCTCCCTTATTGAAATCATTTGTTTGAAAAGTATATTTTTCTAAGCCTTCAAGTAGCTTTAGCTTGGCTTTCAGGAAAACTCTCTCTTAACATTTAAAGTTAGTTGGTTTACTTCCACTTGGTAGACTTGATATGATAAATGAATGCACTTCGGAGCTCAAAAGGATATTAAAATTAAAGTTACAGGAAAAATAAATCGTTTTTCTGACTCTACGCTTTCAGAAAATCAGATTATACCGCATTACCTAACTTTCTGGAAGTCTGAAAAGATAAAAGTTCAATGCAACCGGAATGATGCGGTGAGAAATGAGAAAGTTCTTATGATAACATCAGTTTCTCACAGTGGTCTGCTACGACTATTCTAAGGTCATCCAAAACTTTCGAAAGATTTAGTTGCGATAAGATTAAATCGATTATTCAGTATAGTGTAGACAAAGCAATAAAACAGGAATGCGAAGTAGGAAAATCCTTACAAAAATTTCAATAGCTGTAGAAATAGTACAGGCTTTTTTAGTTTTATGAATATTCAATAGGTTTGGGTTTTCGAGCATCTATGAGGATTTAACTAGAATTTTTATTTAGATTTCTGGTCAAAAACAAAAATAATCTTTGGTCTGAAACCTTGTTAATTACTATGTTGTGTGTTTTGTTATAGTTATAAGAATTAGGAAAAGGAACAGCAAACTGTTTAGCCAGGCAGAGAAATCGGACACTTATTTAACCTTGTAAGTAAGACTGAGATTAAATTCATTATAATTGACCTTTTCGAATCTCCGATCCGTGAATATATACAGGGGAGATATAAATAGAAGAAGTGAGGTGCAATCCCTTTGATCAGGAATCTTTTCCCTCTTGATAGCATTAGCGTGACTACTGGAGAGAAAAGTATCTTATCTAAATGCAAGTTAAATACGTATACACTTCACCATGTTATTTTGTTTTGTAGTTGGATCTCCAAAGAGCTAAGCACATTGAAAGGGTTTGATTGAAAGAGACGGAGAGAATTCTCGAGTGGAACAAAGAGATTAGTGACAGGCCACGGAAAGAATAGAAGAGAGAGAGAGACCACACTTACACGTGCCCCATCGAAATAACCTTTCATGGTGCACGGCTGAATCTGCAACACTCAATCCTTTCTCTCTTCACCTCCATCCTACATTTCCATGCATTTATGTGGTTCAGGGCAGACAAGCAATAATTATGTAATACTTACCTACCTGATTGCACTACCAAAATAATCCTACGTGAAAGTGAAACAGATACTACCTATATAGACTCTATCCCTATATGGCTAACTTACCTTAGTTAAACTATGTAAAAGGTATTCCTAACTTAAAATACAATTAGAAGGGAGGAATACATGAGATTAGACTGTTTGCATTGAAACAGAACCAGATATACAGAAACAAATTGAATGGAGAATTAGGAATAGGGCTTCTCTATTTCTCTACACTAAAAACCCAGTGACTCTAAATTGAGTACTGTACATACGGCATACAACATGAAGTATTTGTGCAGGAAGGATACACAAAGTTCTGCAAAGTTGTGAGGATATTAGTAAAGTACTACAACAAGAACTTAGGTTATGTGTACAATAACTAGTCAAAAAACCATCAAAACAAAAAATATTCTTGGTGGTAAGATTCAGTGAAAGTTTATGTTTATTGTTGGACAAAATCTTTTCGGCTAGAATGGAGTACAAATGCACATTTAGGTAAATGCATACAGATAGTATTTTATTGGTGGAATAATTTTCACAGGAATTTTTTACACCTTAAAAATGAGTAAAGACCATATCACAGAGATATAATTTTTTTTTGCCAAAACTTCTACTTTAAAACTACTAGCAATGGATTTTACAAGACTGCTATCAATCTTATAATACATTGATGGATAAACTGACTAGTTAATATATAATACCCCAACTCTGTAAACTGACTGCACCATATATGCAAAAAGGAGTAGAACTATTGTTTTTGTTGGAGGAGATAGGATGTGGAGCGGTATTATACCTGTATTAGCTGAGCTGAGATTGGAGAATGGAAGAGGAATGATGGAGCTGATGTCATGTAAAAAGCTGGAGATAGTGTAGGAATAACTGGGAAAGCAAACAAGGAGAGCAGGAAAACATTAATCCCTCCTCGCCACTCAACTCAGAATCGAATTCCATCTCATCCTTCCAATTAAGCAGACTCTCCAGTAAATCAGCAACTTTCTGCTTAGCCATAGCCACCTTTTGTATACTGTACAGGTAGTTGAAATATTCTAGTGTAATACTTTAGGTAATGTTGGTAAATCCGCTGATGTAATCTCACTGTGCAGCTTAGCATTATAGGTAGGGATCACAGTTGCAAATTTTTAGGGAATTAAAAGAGTTTGCATGCAGAAACCATGAACGTGAAATTAAAAAACCTGATTATTCTTATAGCTGTATAGAACCACCCAAATTTTAAGCATTTTTACTTTTTAACCCCATAATCAATGAAATGTGAAATGGTTTCCCCTCAACGATTATAAACTATTCATTACCTTTTGGCGTATTTTGTTTCTGACTTGTCCGCGGATAAGTTCTGTTATTATCTGATCATGGAAACTGATGTTTGTGAATTCCTGAGATAATTTATAGGCCAATATAATCAAAACAGACATTCAGCCATGCAAACAAGTTTAGAATAATATGCACGAACTGCATTTCTCTATCCACTTTAAATCTTCGTTGTTTCCTTCCACTTCTTACAAGTTTCTGATAGAGAAGATAGTGCCTACCAACCTCTAGTTATGCTAGCATAGTCAAACCAGAAGTAGCAATTAATTCCATTATATATTGGACTGCCCTTCATATCAGAATAATCTGTACACAGTAGTTTCTCTTCCTTTTGAGACAAAATCTCAAATTGATATTTAGTACCTATTATGGCACTTAATTCATAATATCAAGTATTCCAAATATTGACTTTCGCTTAGGGATGTCTTATATGTATAAGTCCATAGCTTGCGGTCAGAATAATTATTTTTCAGGACAGGTTTTTGATTGGAATTATTTACACGGGCACAATCCATATTTGCTAAAGCGTAAGAAATCATTATTGTCGTGACGTCTAAAATAAGGAACAAGTAGAACTTACCCTAATGTGCCATTCAATATTCAATTGTCTAGAATTGTTTTTGTATTTGTTTGCAGGCTAATAAAGTGATAGTGCAACCCCAAATAGTGAAAGGAATATGATTCAATTAATTCAGATGGGTATTTACCGCCAATTAATTAATGGTGTCGATAAAGAAAGCGTAGTAGCAGTCGACTGCGTTTAACTTTAGCTCCATGAGAGTCTGAATGGGTTCTGATTCTACGAAATGGAAACACAATGACTGCGAGATAATAAATAGCATGTCTTGTTCTGTGTTTAGGTTTTGCCTGGAAACTCAGATACGTCGACAGTCGTCACAACTAAATTGCTACCTCCGCTTCTTGCCGAGAAAATCCGCATTCTGCCCTACGCAAAGCATCGAAGAACGGTGTGCATTCGAATGGAATTGCTTGGATGCCCCATCACGTGTAAGTAATTCACAAACAAATGCAAATGAGATGTACGACTTCGGCCAAGAAATACGTCCTCACTTCCGCCTCCCTATTTAGAATGCATAGAAAAACAGTCATTATGAGTGAAAATAATTGTCTCTCTTCTTTTCTATCATTATCCAGTGACATTTCTTAGTAAATAAATTCCAATAGCTATAGAACAAATGTTTGTTCTCACAGTTAGCTTTCGTAGCAGTAAGCGTCATTATGATAATACACTTTTTGAATATTAGACCAAGTGCACTGTTGTTCACGATAAGAATAGAATGCTTTCTGGTGTTAGTTTGTGGTCGTCGTGTGTGCTGTATTGGTGGCTGGTGGAAAGCACCTAACAATAAATGGACGTTTGAGGGAGTACGATATAGGTATGTGTACACAACACACCTTTTTTCCAGAGGGGGTGGGCTTGGCAAATTTTAAAGGGGTCCTTATTGCTTTTACAAATTTTTATCACTTTCTCAAGTTTTCACAGTAATTTTCCATTTTTACAGTAATTTCCCAGATATTAGAATAGTTTTTTCAGTTTTCACAATATTTTTCCAGTTTACACAGCAATGTTCCAGTTTCCACCGTACTTTCCCCCGTTTTTCTGTATACTTTCCTGTTTTCTGTGGCTTTTTGCGTTTTCACCATCAATTTCGTGTATTTTCCAAGGGGTCCTCCTCTGGCTTTTGCGGGCAGGGGGTAGTCACATAGAGCGGGTATTTTCCACGTACTGTGCAGAATAGAACAGTGCATGCATTTCACGAAGAGATAAGGAATCAAATGCTGCTACTGTCATCATTACGTGTAGGTGCCTACACTGTTATTGAAGAATTGACTGGGTGATTCCTAGAAAGCAGAGTTGGGTTTTGTCTGCAGAATGGTAGTGCACTGCGTCTAGTGATTACTCAGTCGGTCAAACAGACTTTCCCTCTATCTGCACAACACACAACAAGAAACGAAGGAGAAAGTACAACGCAGTTGGCAAGTACTACTAAATTTAAGTATTAACTCCGTACAGGGTATCTCAGAATAAATTGTGAAATTCGCAAAGAATTCCACTATTTATAACTTAACTCAGTACATACATACTTTACTTTCTCTTCATTTTCTTTATCTTTTTGGAAGAGAGACGGAAGAAAGTCAGTAGAGACTTAATTCACTTCACAGAGAGAAAGTACCCTGTATAGTGCAGTATACAGACATTCATAATAGTGATAGAAAGACAAAAGGAGTGAGAAACAAGAAATCAGATAGACATAAGACGCCAGATTGAATTCCCTCTCTTGCTATCCCTCTTTCCATGTCTTTCCGCCTTGCACACATTACATTATACATTAAGCACACTACAACGACGCGCTTTCTCCTAATGCCTGTGCTCTGTAGGCAATGAGCACAGCAGAATTCCTTTCACTTGCATTCTTTTACTAAATTCGCATTCCCTTCCATGCTTTCACTTTCCAAATTTACGTACTAACAATAAAACTCGTATAACCAAAAAATAAAAAATGCCTTTGTTCCAGTGACCCGACCTGGAATTGTTGAATAGATGAACCTTGAACGTGTACATGCTTTAAGAGTGTATTGGTATGTGTATTGTTATGTTGGGTAATACTTTGGTCTGTTTTGTGGCTTAGGTTCGTCGTGTAACTCCAGTTTACTTAGGAAGTGAAAGCAGCAGTTATCTTGTGTGTGAGGATATGACATTTGGTGTAGTGAGGGATGAGATCGTAAGAGACAAATGATTGAATTCTGAAAATAACTAGTGCCAAAAAGAAAGAATAAAAAGTTGAGAATTATTTACTTGTCACACGAGGACTGATGTACTCCAGATGTACATATCCTTAGTGCCATGCCGTATTACTTACAGGAGCTCGTTAGAAGAATCTATACTAACACTAACATTAGTTAGTCTTAGTAAGGGAAATTGGGAAATAGTTTCAGTAGCATGGCGTGGCATAGCGTAGACGTTCAGATACTCTTCCTTTCGCTCTACTCCATTCCACGTTCCAATAGACATCGGAATTTCTCGTTAATATTCTCGTGTGAGTAGAGTGTTGAGTTCTCTCGTTTCCACCGCAATGCAATAGCTAGGCAATGGATTTGGATACACGTATAAAAACCATGCAAGTGTATATGTTGGTGGTGTGGCTTGCCTCTGTGAAAGAGTTCAAGTGAAAGTCAGGAGAAAGTACTCCTTCATTCTTCGCTGTATCTATAAGGCATAGGTGAGTGGAGCAGTATAAGACAAGGGCAGCACATTACAGAAGAGCACATTATTATTATCGACTGCTAAGACTTAAGAGTGGCTGGGATTGGATTTTTAGAGTTATCTCTCCCGAGTCAAGAGCTCTCTAGTTATAGTACTTATACGGATGTGTGTACAATAACACTGTTTCCTCAGCACAGTTAATAACACAGCTCCTAAGCACTACCAACTGGAACATACATACATGCATTACATTATAACGCACCTATGCTACTCCCAGCTTTACTGTAGGCTACGTGACGGGAACTCCTGGCTTAGCTTACCAACGCTGATACTTTGCCAGAGCACTACTATTTCACATCTTGCACGTCTTCCCACTAAAAAGCTAATACCTAAGACTCTTTGTCTATAGATAGCTAAGAGGAATAGTCTAGTGTCCGTCAAGGTTCTCAAATCATCCAGATTGGTGCTAATATCTTATTTTGTTGCTCTTTTTTATTATAATGAAATGCATACTTGCAAAAATCTTGAACAATAAAATGAATAGACAAAATGAGTAATATTTTTCACGACGTTTTCTAATAGTGTCCTAATTAACCGCATATTCTCCCACATAGAAAAATTATGAGGGGAGAAGAGTATCAAAAATACTTATTATAAGTGAAGGGACTATGTTTTTTTGTCTTCTGTGTAGCTCATATGCTCATTGGCTTACAGCTGAAGGGCGCAGACGTTTAAAAATGCAACCACATTGATAAAAATTGAAATTTGCTAGATTCGTTTTTTCAAATCTTAGATTTGATTTGCGGGCTACGTTTAAGTGAACGCTCATTAGGGCTGATCGGCTCGTCAAAAATATCCTCACTAAATATGTATTACTTAGATATACAACAAGTGCAGGTTTAAAAATGTCGTCGTAAATAATGTATGGGCACTCCCTAAATGCATTTAATCTCTTTTAAGTGCACGAATTGATTTTTTAATTTTTAGAGGTAGTAAATATAGTAGAAGCCGTCCAGTGGGGCAGAGTGGCAGTAGCGAAGCATAATGTAAAGTACTTGAGGAATTTTACTGGGTTGCAAAACCTTGGTGTACTGCAGTGGACTCAATTGTAGGGTCATAGAGTAAAAGGTCGGTTTCGCAGTTATTTGTGTTTGTCATTTAAGCAAACAGACCTGGATAGTGCTCAAACAATGCGTAGTTTGCCTTTGTGTATTGTATGGCTACACATTCTTAGTGTCCTTTCACTTTTAGAAGAAGAGAACTGTATAGGTTTAAAACAATTACATTTAGGTGCATTGTCTACGGAAAGGTGTAGGTGCACTGGGACGAGAGATGTATGCGATGGACGAAAGGAAGTAATGTGGAAGTACCTACTATACGGGATACATGCATTCCTTGTAGTAGAGGAGAAAGTGAGGATGAGATCTCCATTGACCCTTGCTCTCTGTGGCTCTTAGTGTAGCGCGGATCTCTAAAAGAAGCCGATGAAATTATCAATTATTTAGCGGGGAATGGCCCATCACGTCCAGAAACTAGAGATTACAAATCAATACGACCATCTCTCCGCCCGATAGCTTTACACTCCACCGTCCAATGTTCCACTTTGCCCGACTCACGGAAACTGCCTTTCTAGACTCACTTCTCTCGCCATTTACACTCAAACACTGTGTTACATTACATCTAATGGTAAGAGAATGGACACAGGTGCTTTATTTCTCCTCTGATTTCTCCTCAAACATCTAGGCTTACAAAAGAGATTCATATTGTACACAGATTGTAATCTTCTTAAATGGCCATTGTAAGCCAGTAATAAGTGCCTAATTATACTCTATAGTCTCTCCCTCTTAATATATCTTTGTACTATATCCCTTTCTTCATTTGACATTGAACTTTTGTAACACTACTTTTCAAAGATTAAAAAGATTTATGGCACAAGGAATTTTAATTTGTACATTTTAGAAGGATGTAAAAACTTTATGGACGTAAGACTAATTTATGCCTTTTCATTTGTATCAATTCTAAGGAATGCAAAGCAATGATGTGGCAATGGCAATTATTTTGTAATTTACAGATAGGTAATTATTATACTTTATGCAACTCAAAAGAGAAAAAGAGAAAGTAGTTTGAATTCAGGGTGAACTTATAATTATATTTTGTAGATATAAATAAAGTGCACACTTGTACAATCGTATGTATGCTACATTGGTTGCTGGCCAAATGTATCGGATGGTGGAAGGTGGATAAAGAAGTGTTTATTTCAATTTGAGTGTTCGTTGAATATTTATAGGTCCGTTTAACTAGTGTTGTGTAGAGGAAGGAGTAGGACAGGAGTTGTGTAGTAATAAGGTTGTAGGTAGTGAAAGAAATTGCATTTGTCCCAAGTGAGTGTCTATTGTGTATGGAATGGATGTATGAAGCAGATTGTATGTGAAATTTATTCAATTGTAATTTATTTTGTTCAGGTGGAGTGTCACAGTATGTTATGGAGCAAGGACACACATTTTCAGAAGGAATTTCTCTACGGGACGAGTCCTACGACGGTCAAGGGACTAAATGGGATAGAACTGTCATCATGGAAAATGGAGGGGAGTCGGAGCAAAACCTCGTCAATGTGTTCCACAGCACTGCGGAGGCGGAGGAAGCCAACCTCAGTCCAAATGACATCAACTTCCACGAAGTCAACCGGACCACTGAGGAACCAGAGCAGATCCTGTCCGATGGACTTGGCCAACTCACCGACACCATCGAAGGTCCAAATTCGTTCACCATGGACATTGCCTACGGCCTCGGTAAGCACCTCTTCCTCTCCAATTCTTCCACATTTTTCATTTTCAACAAGTTAGTAACCATTTAAGGACTTTTCAAAGAAAATCCACTGCAAAAATATTAATACATGGTAAATAATACTTGTATATTTTACAAACTTGCGTAGCAATTTATACACGGTTAAAAATACTATAACATGCGTACTGTACTGTAATACTAGTAAAATTATGTATCACGACAGAACAGTTAAATTATAATTAGTTCTTTTTGTGTTTGCATATCACACCGACATATCAGACTTCCTAGTGCGTGGTTTTGTGCGGAGGCGATTATTTTTGAATTAGAAAATCTAAAAGAGCGAATTATTTCATGTGATGGAATTTTATTACTCAAGTTCTTGACTGTTTGGAAATAATGAACTGGTTAAGTAAAGAATAAGGGAAAAGTTTGTGAATGAAATCACCGTGGAATTCAGTGTTAGTGTATACAGAAGGGGTTTTCTTTTGCTTGTTGGCTGAAAATGAGATGGAGAAGTGGGGAATTGGGAAGGGACTGTAAACTTGAGTAAAGTAACATCGATTGAGAGTAGACAGACTGCAATGCTCAACTGACTGACTGACTGACTAATCTCGAACACTGGAAAATCCATAGAACTCTTGTACTATGTGGAGTAGTTACAAGTATATCAGTATAAAATTTCTTGTAGTTTAGATATAAGTGTGTGACACATGTTGGCCCTTGTAGTTACACAATAAGGCTGGTTATAGTGAAGCGTAATAAATACAAGCCTACTGTTGCTGTTGGAGTTTATGAAAGCCGTGTTGGTTGCTCTGCTCTGTCCTCTGTGCATATCTACAATTATTATGTTATGGAAGCGAGGGATTGAGCTAATGTGAACGAAGGCGTCATAGGAAAATTGATTTATTCACATTTACATGTTAATTGCTCCGTTCGTTGGTTTGGTCAGAGTGAGTCGCACTTGAGACTTGAGACTCTGCATAAGTACAGTTCTGCTCTGTCAGCCATACGCGATTTCAGTCCACTGAATTAAGTTGTAGTGCGACAGGAAGGAACGACCTCTCCCAGCCATACCTAAATATCATATGAACTCTGAACAAGTACAACCGACACATTCCAGATAGGCACCTATTAATATGTATATTATGTGTATCGAGATATCATATGTCGCGAACACAACTCAGTTATGTATTCGATTGCATTTCGCATTATATTCCAATGACTCTCTGCTCTCTTCACCTTTTCATTTCCTCTATTGCTTTTGGCAGCCAGAAATTCCTAACACTGTAACTAATGTACTTTTAAGTAGTTTAACATTGCTTGCTAGCGAGGCAGACCTAACCAAGCCAAACCAGAGCAGCTAAATGGAGAAAGTAATTTCTATTAGAATTATAAAGGGTAATACATACAGAGAAAGCAATAAAATATCCAAGCTGTACTCGTTAGCTCAGTATATAATACATAAATGAATCTACGTGTCGAAATGAAAGTAAATCCTCCCAGTAAGTAAACTCCTTAGTACTCTTGTTCACAGTTCTTCTACTCATTTAAGCCCAACGATAAGTGTCGCATATCTTTGTACAGGGATTTTCTTAAGTTAATAAAAATGTTTTTACATAAGTAATATTTCTAGAAGAATTACATTTTTATATTATTAGTGTATAAAAACTACATTTGAGACACTTTGTGTAAGATTGTGATATTTCTAAGTGGAAACGATTTAAAAAGGAAAAAATGGAATTTTTGAGGATTGTATAGGTGGAAAGTGAGTGTGGGTGTCCCTGTAAAAGTTAGCGTTGGTATTTGTGACTTGACTTGTGTGTAATAATATTTGTGTGGATGGTGGACGTTTAGGTATGTGCTGGAGAATGGGTTGAACTCGTTAGACTAAGAAGTTGTAAAGGAATTAGAGTTGACTTTTGCATGGAATGAAAGTCTTAAGTGTTGTCCGTGTTGCTGTGTGCTGCGTGCTCTATATTAGTTTGGAGGAGGCTCGGAAAGGCTTTCCGTCCTCCTGTTTTGCCGTGTTTCGTGAAGCCCTTTTCTTGCACCAAGCAACTCCTTGAGAGGAAGAGTCTTGGCTTGGCCCAGTGCTCACTGTTATTTGGAGGAAGAAAGTTTAGTTAAAGAGCAGCAGTTGTTGATAAGGGACATTTATCACTTGTAATGAGATCGTTACATAATTTCCGACTCATTATTATTAGATTGCATATTCACGAGTTGGCTTACTTAACAGCCTATAGACTGCTCGCTCTTTATGTGTGTGTTGAGTTGCTTGCTTAGCTCTCCTATTTATTTACAATCTACGTACACTTGCGTTACGGTCTGCATTGCTCTTGCTTTGCTCTAGATTTATTTAGTTAGGTCTCCTCCTAAATAGTAGCGTTAGGAGCTAGTATACAAATACTCTGCAATTATTCGCCGCATTTCTCTATAAACAGTGAGGAATGCATTAAATATTTATATCAGGGAGAATACGGTTTGCTGCTTTAAAGGGGGAATGCAGATAACGTTTCTTTGTATGTGGTATGGCAAGGCACTAATATTAGACTGAGTTGGAGTAGCAACATATGCACTTAATATGAAATAGGTGGAATGGAAGGCTATAATGTTATTTCTATTTACCTACTTCAGTTGGATAAGCAAATTCATGGTATCCCCTATGCGAGAACGAGAAAAGAGTGGAATTAGCAGTAGTAAGGTAGAAACTAGTAAATGCACTAGTAAAGTAACTGTATATTTTTATTAGACGTACTTATTCTTATGTGAGTGGAGTGGAATAGCTAGAGCAGGAGAAAGAAAGCTAGTCAACCGGAAAACCAAGCAAACCAACAACTTCAGCTCAAGTGCACATACTTAATATTGTATTTAGCTACAACTACACTGTACGTTTGTTCTCCTAGATACTCTTCTGCTGTGTGTCGTTTGAATGCACATAAATACTTGTCGTATAGTCTAATCTACATATTGTATGTACCTATGTACACATACTAGCTTAGCACTCCACTCCACTGACGAGGACGATTCCGCGGAACAATGTATTTCTTATTGGATTCCATTGCACTAAGTGTAAGTGGAAGAAGCGAGCAAAAGAACAAGAACGAGCATTATATTACATGGACGAGGAATTTACAAAGAAAGGCTATGCTAAATTATAGACCAGTGCTTTTTATTCGATTTGTTGAGATGTTTTGCTGGGAGAAAGGCTGTTGGGCACAGCATTCTACTTTCCTTCCCTGCCTGCTAATACGTCTACTCCTTGCCTTCCCCACACAACACACGAGTTCATTTATGCCCTAGAAGGACGTATCTTGTGTGGTGTGGTCTGCTCTACTGCCTGGCTGGGGTACAATACACGCAGAGGCATAATACACAATGCCATGCCAGGGCATTACTTCACTTTTGAGTTAAGCTTTCCTGGGAAAAAATAAATACCCATTTAGCTACTTGTGTTGCACTGGATTACGTATTCTGTACTAGCATAATAGGCTCTAGCACTACATCTCTATACTTAAACAAGGAAACGAGACTGTCGAATCGAATCAAATGGCTCTAAATGTGGGGAAGGGGAATGTCATGCAAAAGAAACAGTTCTGTCTCATATTTGAGGAGCTGCACTCACTGCACTGTAAATGTAACCATGTCGCGTGTGTCTCTGGTGCATACAGTGTCTGTCATAAGGTAATTATGACATTTAATTAATTACTACTCTTTTACGGTCGCCATCCTCGTTGGGAAAACAGAGTTTTCTTGGTAGGTAATTCTATTTGATATTAAAGTAGCCACATTAAGTATATTGGAGGAGGGGAAATTTTAATTTTTTGTAATAAGCACTAATGAATCCAAGCAATTTCACTAATAAACTGAGAGGGGACTTATGTGTACAGCTTTTGTTTGTTGAGCAGCTTTTAGGTTTATTTACCTTGAAGTTTCGGAAACTGTTACTTAAAACTTTCTTTGTGGAATTTTGACAGTAATTCGGAATGTCACTCACGTGTAAAACCGTGGTGTAAAGTATTGGGCCAGGTGTTACGTTTGGAATAAGATCAGGTGGAATTACGGATGACACTGTATGTGCAGATGCAGTCGTGCATTGTCGTATTAAACAGGTACCTAGTTGCACATACCAGTATTTTATTGCTGACGCTGTAAGGTATCGAAAAAATGGGAGAGTTGTTGCTCTGGTAAGATTCGCCTCTGCATTGTGGAATGGTAAAGAATTGGAATAATTGGAATTTGAGTGGGATGAAATAGTAACGTACGTATAGGAGGAGACATGTGAGTGTATCTCATCTTTGAGTAGTTAATAAGGGATAGAGGAGACGGAGCGGCTAGAAGATAATGGAAAAGCGAGGAGAAAGGATGGAGAAGGAGAGGAACCAGCAGATTTCCACTGCCAAAGTTGAACTATGTATCTAAGTACTTAGGAGGACCTAAATCGACATTGTAAACAAGTTTGGTATTCCTAAGAATGCATGTACAACTTGGGAACAGACGAACCGTTCCTCATGGCTAGATTACACTTGCTCTTCTCTTAAGCCTAACAGACTTACTCGCTTTCTCTTTCTTCCGTCCTTGCTCACTTTCCTATTCTCTACCCATCTTACTAATTACAACGAGCTACAGACATCCGACAAATCCATAATAATAATACCAGACTTAGCCATTGGATGCTCAGCTCATGTCATTTATACTAGCTCAAATGTGGATTCCGTCTTTATTGCATGCTTATTTACCATGAGACTTATGTCTTTACTTTTAAACAATGGGTACTGGACTACTGTGTTAATTATTTTGGCGATGTTAACCACTGTGCATGTGCGCATACGTGGCGCACTATTTTAAATTCTGTAGTATAATTGCTAAAACGATTTTTATTCAGATTAACTTATACTTTTGTAAAGGTATTTACATTTATTTATTTAAGGTACAATAGGTATATAGGTACTTGTATAGTGGAGAAACTTGTCTTGGGTCTATTGTACACATGGATAGTGAAACTGGGACCATGGATTTGGAGTAAAGTCAAGTTGCACGTTGCACGAGAGAAAGCGTGGGAAATGAGCAGCTGTGCTCAGCTTTGACCTAACAGTAAGAGCGACAGGCAGAGAACCGTAAAGGGACATCGGCTTCTTTATTTCAATCAGCGTTATGTATAAATATAATTGAGATTTCCTCTTGGTGGTCTGGTCAAATGATTAATTAAATTCTGGGTGTAGTAATCCATTATAATTGGCAAATCTATTTTTGTGGAAGTATACGAGAGAGAAATTGGAGGCATTAGAGAGGAGTGCAGGACTGTGTTGGTGATGAGTGGGGAAAGTAGTGCTGGGAAGGGAGAGAAAGGAGAAGAACAATGAAAATGGGAAATTAAGTTTCGGACTGGAATGGTAGGAAAGAGATATAGATTTTTGATGGAAGTTTCCATTGGGACTGGAGTGAGGGACTGTGGATATCATTTGCATTGGCTGACACAGAAATGCCTTCTCACTCATCTCTCTTTTGTTTTAGTGACTCTCTCGACTTTCTCTCACTTTCCCTGACTTGTTTTTTGTTTGGAAGCTCATGGCGACACTGGCATTGTGAGGAAGTTTCTCAGTGCACTGTTGTGAACACAATGCGATCCGTTTACTTGGTTGGTGCTGTGCTGAGTGGAGATAGGAGAAAGCACGGGTTGAATTGGAGAGTAATGTAATGCACCTAGGCATTGAAACTTTCTCCTGCGTGGCAAGGGAGCCGGTAGCCTGGACTGGAAGGAAAGTGTAATGTGTGTGATGGTATTTAATGCAAGTTATGTGTATGAATTTTGTTGAAAGGAAAGTAAGAGGTGGTAGTTGAACGGAACGACTCTTTTCATTCCTCACGTTTCCTCTCTGATAACTCAACCGGAAGAAATGAGTTGATGTTGATGCTGGCTTTCCTTTATTTCCCATTTTATCTTCTCTCTCGCTACACACACTTCTCTATTAGCTGCCTATACCTATACTTCCATTCCAGTTACAGGGTACGCCAACCAAATCCTCGCTTATTATATACCCCAGCTGGTTTCCCACTTTCTCTTTACTTTTACTGCTTTAGTTCACATATAAAACCCTTTCCCTAAATATTTGCACAAAGTGCCGACATAGCACATACTACAAAGCACAAACATTGTACCTAGCTTACAAGAAATATCTATCTCCTACTAGATTTTTGTTTGTATACTTTCTAGCCGTACCCAAGTTCTAAATCTCTAGTAAATTACTAGGTACTTAAGAACTATGGCACAGTGTTTGCTCAGTTCCATTTAACTGATCAAACTGATTACTTTGTTTTCCTATGTTATTAATAGTGGGGCTCCTAATAAAATATAGCAAGTACCTGATCCTCATGTTTAACTCCTTATCTCCATGCTCCGCACAGTCAAGTCACAATAACAGTCTCAACATTTATAGAGTTGTTTCAGAAGACTCTTGGATTTTAGTCACGTGACAGCAGACATTGACGTGGGGAGCAGGAGCGGATGTGGGTCGCTTTGGTGAGCTCCATCCGATTAGCAGCTCATAATTTAAGGTTGTTATCAGCAATTGTCAAAGTGTCGACAGGAGAAGACAGAAACAGTTCGCTCCGAGATTTCACTTGTGACAATCCACATCGTGTCTCCTTATTAGTTGTGTGTTCGCTCGCTCCGTGCGTGTAGCCAGCCACACTGCGGTTCCCCAAAGCCAAGAGACAATTTAACTCGTTAGTGTCATGCGGGCACACAAGACGACAGTCCACGGCTTCTGCCACTCTTCAACTTCCTAATGAATCGCTGACATGACACGGACTATCTTGTTCCCACTGTGTCCCCCTAATCATCTCATTTCGTCCTCGTCCTCTCTTATCATTCCAGCCGCCCTCCACTCCACTCCTTTCCTCCAAACACGTTCTCTTCACGCAAATAAACAGAATAGCTTTCCTCCTCTACTCCAAACACATTTATCGCATTCCAAATACAGATACGAACAAAATAGCCCTCACTAATCAACTCACTTTCCTACCGTCATGTCATCCATCCCATGCCACTCACTCCTCATCCGTTTATTGTTACCAGTCTTCCTGTGTCTACATATTGTACATATCCCACGTCAAGTCTTATTCGCCATCCTCATTGAAATTTTACAACGTCTGCTAGCACTGATGGTAGGTTACAGCTATTAAACTGTGGAGAAAAGTTAGAATCCCGATAAACAATGCAAAAGCTATTGGTAACTTCCATTGCCCTAATTTGGGAATATTTGCATGCTGATTGTGGGCAGTTTCCATGTCTCACGGTTTGAGAATAATGTCCAACAGACTGAGGATAACTCCCATGTCCAGGAGATTGGCTTTTCATGCGTTTGTTACAGAGATCGGGTTGTAATTGCACTGAGTCTGTTTGGGACGTAAATAATGTATGGCTGAAGTGGAATATTAACATGCCATGTTGAGATCTCTTAAATTGAAACTGCAAATGTTTACATCCCTAAATTAACGGGAAGCATGTGTATGCTAAAATGACTGTATATAGTGTTTGGTATAGAAATTACAGGGATGATAGATAATATATTTCATCTTGAAGCCAGGAGTACATACTATCTGAAATATTTTATATAGTTCAGTAAACATAAACCTGGTTTGAAATTTTCGTATATTTATCTTAAGAGTTTTATGTAACCAATGTAGTACATCAGATATTTTGTATTTACTAGTTTCTGAAATTAGGTGAGTTGGAGGATGGAGTCTGATGTTGGTGTTTATACATCGTAAACAGGAAAAAAGAGATCTTTGAATTAAGGAGTGAGATGTGGTGTGTTTGATGAAACTTTGAGTGTGATGTGATGTTCTGTTGGGCATGAGTTGAAGACTATTGTCCAATTTGGAATGATCAGACGAGGAGTGGAAATTAAAAGAGTGGGCTCACTGATTGTCATTGAGAGATTAACGGTACATTACGCCTGAGGCAGAGCAGAAAAATGAAGGCTAGGGAGATGAGATAGAAGAAAGCTGAAGGCACGTTCAGTTTAATGGGGAGGTTTGCGAGATGAGATTAAATTAAAGGAAATGAGAAAGAGTCAGACTGAGTCCCTCCATGTCACTCACCAGCTTACTATTTACTCCGTTCATTGCATTGCAAAAGCCTCTCTACTTTCTGCTCTCGCATTAGGCCATTATGCCCTCCTTTCCTTCAGTTTTATATCTGCGATAAACTGACATCCACTTCTATGTATCATTATATAGCTTTTTTCATGACAGACAAAATTATGACTGGAGGTGTTCTTTTATAATGAGCATTTCCCAATTATGTACGCAGGCACGCAGATCTCATGATTGCTCAACATGTGACATTTACAAATGTGCTGATGAAAGTAGCTTTTTAAATTATTTTTTACCTCCCGGCAGTATTTATTTAAGTCCCTCAATTATTAAGTGGGTTGGCTATACGCAGTACAAAACTGGCAATTATTTTCTCTCAATTTAAAACCATTTTGTGACACATGGTAAAATATATTGCAAATAACACTGCAGTGTCTAGCACATTATATTTTTTAATCGAATGCGCATGCGCAATGAGCAATAAGTCAGTACGACTCTTCAAGCTCAACATTGTTAAATGCACGGAAATTTCGTTCAGTCATGTCATAAAATAATGCCTTTGTTCTAAAGCAACTACAAATCTAACCTGGTCATGTCAGCAGTTGTAAGTTACATAAATTGAGGTAGACTTCAAGTGTAGAAGTTCTTTTAGAAGGTAAAAAGGGATATATCGTGATATTAGAAAAAGAGAATTTTATAGTGAAAGTGGGTTAGAGTGGGATTAAGCAGGATTAGGCTAAAGTAGGGTAGAAATGGATTCTTGTTTAACATAATTATTACAGAAATGGGTTTTATGCTTCAAAGGATTAGAATTTGTTAATTAAATGCATAGAAATGAAAGAGGACATTTTGGTTGGTGGGACATGAATGGAATAAAATCTTGGTTAATTAATTTAAAAAAGTGAGAGTGAATAATCAAAAGTTGTTAATGTTATTAGGGAGAGAGCTTGGCTTGAGGTCTTAGAGTGAAGTGGATGAATTGAAGTAAAGAGAGGGAATCTCTGGTTGGAATGGAGTGGGACAGCTTCTCGTTTATGTTACATGTATTCACATGAGTGAGCGAGTTGAGTGGAGAGAGTGAGCAGGAAGGCAAGATTTGTGGAGCACCTCTTCTCTTTCTCATATTCAAAATCTCAACTTCACTTATCGCTCTTCGTTAGTCACAAGTCACAACTCAGTCAACTCAAGATGATTACACGCAGTCTACAGATATCTATCGCATATCATATCATTATGTATGGACTTATCCCTAGGTCTGTTCTCCTTCTACTTCTATGCATCATTAACGAGACTTTGCAACATCCTTTCCCCTCCCCTCTACTTAACAAACTAACATTCTTTATCTTAATCATGAAATACGCGTCATTACAATGCGTAAGCAAATGCAGGAAGAATATTCGACAAAATGTCATTAGTTACTATTAAGTATTAGGTATACGATACTTAATGCTACGAGAATCTCATTTGTATTTCTTCCTGGTTAAAATACTTGACAAACTTTTCCTCTCTAGTCGACCAATACCGAAATCAAATGGTAACTGTAATAACTTGTAAAGTATAAATCTTTAAAATATAATTCCTTTTCTCTAACCCTCGAAATATTGTCAATTGATATCTTTTACTTTGTTTTGTTGGTCAAATACCTATATGTAGGTATTTTTGCTGAACAATCGAAAGGTACTAAAAATACAAAAGTTCAGAAGCACTGAGTAACTGCGAGATTGACATGATTATGTAATCCTATCAGCCCTGTGTACACTAAATCTAACTATTTGTGGTATAATACCTTCTCGCCTATTTACAGGACCTTCAAAATACTACTGCGAATGGGCGGGGGTTGTAATTAAATAATGTTTTAACGATGCTCTGTAAATAATCTCATTATTCTTCGTTTAGTAAGGCAAATAGGGTTATTGGAAAGTGTTTTGTAAGGTAATTAGAAGCATACCATAATATGGTCTAAGTGAAGTTAATGAGAACTAATTCCTCACAAGTAGCAATAAGTGGTTATAGCACTTTAGTGCATAATTGATGTATTGATAATCGGTTAGAATAATTAATGATTTCAAGTGTTTTGCCTTGTGAGACGATGAATGTTATAATTGTGGTTGCTTTGTTTTTGAATGCAGGAAACGGCTGGGTGGGCTGGAAGAGAAAACAATTTGGATTGGATTATGTCGAGATTCTTTTTGAATTTGACGTGGTGCGGGAGTTTTCTACTCTGGATTTGTACTCTAATAATTACCCTAGTAAAGATGTTCAGGTGCGTTTTAAAAGTACTTTTTATTTAACATTGCACTTTTAAAATAAAGGTTTTGCTTTTTTGGTTCGATTTTTTACTATGCAAATTAAATTCGGAGTAAAATGGATGGAACTTCTATGCACCTGCTTATTTAAATTTATTTTAGTTAATTTACATAGCTAAGAAAATCGAAAGACTGCAGGTCCATTGCGTTGTCACTCCTCATGAATAAAGCTGGTACTAATTTGTGTGCTTTCACTCACTCGCATTTTGACGATTTGGTTGTAGAGGGTGATGGCGATTTGAGTGGGGAAGAAAAAGTGTCAGTGCTTTCACCTGTCCTTCCCCGCCCTTTCATTATTTATTCCTTGTCTCTAGATGAAGAATGCTTCATGTATTTATTAAGAGCTAGCCTTAGGAATTCTCCTTCTGCACTTGGTGTACATTATTCACTCGACTTTTTGTTACTTACATAAATAATCGTAAAGTACGTGTCGTTGCTTACTCCCATTTCGGTGTGCTGTGCTGGGTTGTCAAAATATGTACATATTAAAAGTTTTGTCATTGCTACATACACATGCTAGTGTCAGTTCATCACACTAAACACTCCGCCTGCCTCCTCCTTTCCTTCGCCTCTCATACTCATGACTCACGAGATAGTTACAATTCCACATGCAGTTGACTAGGAAGTTGTTGGATTGTCCTAATGCGTATTTCAATGCTGACTTGGTTTCTTAGCGTGTGTTGCACCGTATGAATGAATGAGAGCCTGTATGCTAGAAATTAATCTAAGTACCTGTAAATGTGTATTGCTTTGTGGAGTGTGCAAGTAAATTTAGTGAAAGTGGAGAAAGTGAAATTCATTAGAGTTTGGAACTGTCTCTTGCTGTCATGTGTGTCTTGTTGCACCGGGCGCTTTCCTCCTCTTCTTTTTCATGTTCTACTTTTTGTGTGGATTGCAGATTTTTGCAAGAGCCAAAGTGTACTTCAGTGTGGGAGGAGTGTTCTTTAATGGAAAGCCTGTAACATATGTTCCGCCGGTGACAGATGGGACGCTGACTCTCGAACACGCTCGCAACTTGACAATCCCGCTCGAATCAAGAATTGCTCGCTTTGTTAAAATTCACCTGCACTTCAGATCTTCGTGGATTCTCCTAGGAGAGGCCTACTTCAACTCAGGTACTCCCTACGTTATTACTCTGCCTTCTGGCTCCCTTACAATACCTCAGTCGTGTACCGACATCCTAATAGAATTCCGTGCAGAATGTTGCACTGCGTTGCATTCACTTCAATTCCCTCAACAGACCTCTACGTGTGTCAATCCACTTTACATGCGATACTCCATTCATGGTTCTACTTCCCTCCACACCATTAAATATGTTATGACCGTCTCAAAACATTCACAAACTACACTGATTGACAACTTACACAACTTCTGCATCCACAACCCCCTTCATAGTCCTATTCTCTAATACAATTCCGTTCTGCACCGATACTTTTCCATTCTAGAAAAGAATTTAGATGGATAGCAGCCGTTCTAAGGCTGTCTAATGCTTTTGTATGAAAATTGCGATAGCTAACGATACTACCATACAGGTGAAGAAAGAAATCCCAAAATACAGTTATCGATCGTCAACTCACAGTCAGAATATTGTTATGTTGACAAAAAACCTGATCGCATTTAGCCAATTAATTTGAAGCTAAGGATTTGCATATCGATCGCCAGTAATTCCTGATTGTCTATTTCTATTTATTGCCATATCAGGTGGTGTATCCTATTTGTTACGTCATCTAATGACTAGAGTTGGGCCACTTGTCAATATCTATCTAGAGTGGGTTTTTTCAATTTTGTGGGAAGATGCACGATGCATTTATTTAAAAGACTGGAAAGAAAGTTCAGGTTAATGTCAAGTTTTCCTGTACAATGAAGGTAGACTATCTGTAATGATAATGATAAGTGTCATTTCGTTACACAGTGTCTATATTTTATCCGGTAGTAATATAATGTTTGTGCTGAAGGGAATTATCTGTGTTTGTAGTACTCGAGTCGAGTTTCATTCGAGTGTTTGTTCAAGCAAATCTACTTTGGGAGTGGTGGAGTGCGGGAACGGGTATAGTGGAGAAGAAAGAGTTTTAGGGAACAGTGAAATCGCAGAATGTAAATGCGAATACGTAGTTGTACTGTAGTGCATATTGCATTACATTATGTGCATATGTCTGCATAAATGAATACAAGTGACTCGTTCTATTCTATTTTACGCAATTGCTTTGCCATATGTTGTCTCTTGTGTACTTGAAATATTATGTATTCTCTTCCCAATCTTTATTCTATAAAGTTATTTATGTATGTATGTACATCTGCACTACTACATTTTATCTTGTCTCCCCAAATTCTTCTTTCCTCCCTATACTTAGCATGCATTATTCTCTAACGTGCCCATCAATGTTAACATCAGCATCACAAGTTTTCTTACAATATGCATGCAGATATACCTATTATAATGTAAATTGATATGAACACCAACGTAAGCCAAGCCACGGCTTACAGTAAATAACTAAAGTCGCGGATATCTCCGAGCTTTAACAGACTAGTATTTATTCTTACCACGTAAGTGTTCTCTTCAGTAAGTCTATAGTCAAATGTGGTTGGATTTCCACTTTTTAGTCACATAACCAAAACACGAACATCCTTTAGTTAGCTGAGGAAATTGTCAATATATTTCCAAAATAAATTCAATACTTTCTAGGTGATTGTTACAATATTCAGTAAATGAATTTTTGATGAAATCAGTTTATTACAGGTCAAAAAAACCATGAACACATGATGAACATACGGTAATGGTAAGAAATCATCACAGTTTACGTTTTGATTAATCTCCTGATCAATATCTTGACTTTTCTACCGTATTATTATGCAGAGGTAATATTTCACCGTTCTAGAACGCAGCTGCTGTGGTAAGAATGTGGGCAAGAGTTCATTTTTGTCACGAAAGCAAATTTCGAAAAGTGACAGTGCAAACATGCATAGTAAATTATGAACATTGGTTATAAAATAACCTGTTGTGATTTGTGAAGAGGAAATGGTGAATATTAGAAAAAGTAGAGGGAATCTCACGATTGTAATTCTAATTAGGTTCTATTTGCCACCTGCGTTGTGTTATTGATTTAGTATTTAATCTTGTTTGAGAATGTAGGAAGCTGTATATTCCTATATATAAAATATTCGTGTAAATAGGAAAGCAGAGTGGCTAAGTGCAGTAGGATGCTGAAGAGTGTTAATTCTCCAGTGCCGCATTAGTGTAATACCTGCAATGTTCGAAGTGAACCAAAATGGGATGGACAGTGCCGGTGCGGTGCACATTGTGCACACCTAGACCTAGAGTAAGGTACATTTAGGGAATTGGGAGTTTGAGTAATGATTTTAGGTAGGAGAGGTGCCTTGTTGGCTGAAAGTAAACTAAATGAAGCAATAAAAAGTAAATAAGACATAAAATTATGTAGAGGATGGGAAGTGTGCGCTTTGTGCTAAAATGTATTTTCGAAAGTAAAATTACTTAAGGACGATAATATTAGGAGGGAAGGATATTCTTTGGGAGAAGTTATTTTGTGAAGTGTGTAACGTGCATTGCATATTGCACCTTGGTTGTTATGAGCCGTAAATAGCAGAAAAGTGAAGAAGTGAACTGTGCTGTGTGAATGTAAAGTTGGTGTTTGGCAATAAAAAAGAGTAATCCGCGTTGTTCTTAGTGACTGAGCTGAAGGAGCTTTGCTGTTTGGCAATAGTTGGCAAGAGGCAGATAGAGATTTCCAGATCGGAAATACTTACTCGACAGAATGTGCTTGGCTTATTTATTAGAAGACATATATCGCTTGTGCACAACATATGGATGTTGTATTAAGTAGATCTTGTAGCTACTTAGGCATTTACAGAGGGAGAAATTCAACCTAAGTTTCCAACGCAAAGAAAGGGAATTATGAATATTTTATTTACATTCTCCGTTGTTTCCTATTCAATAGACTTCCATTGTGCTCGGGCCTTTATCAGAGTCCAATGTAAATGTGAGGCTTGCTTGTAGTGTACATTATATGCATAATAAGAATCGTACATGAATTGCATTACACTACAGATACATAGAACACTGTACATTTCATTACATGCTTAGGTATACGTTTATTATAGGGGAATGGAGTAACGAACGAAAGAAATTTGTAGTGCGAGCCGGAGAAAAGAAGGAAAGCGTGGTGGCATGTTTCTGCAGATAAATGGATGAGAGTTGCCCCATACCAACTCTGAGTGAGTAAAAGTAAAGAGTTAAGTAAGGAACCTTTTTCTGAGTTGCTCCAATAATGTATGCACATAACAGAGCTAACAATAAGTTCCAAGGGAAACTTTCACTTTATTACTCGGCAGGGCACATCGATTCATTTCACTACAGAAGAGAACACACTTGTATTAAAGTGCAATGCAATGCGAGGCAGTGCATTGCTTAGGCTCTCTATATTGAGTGCGTCCACTACCACTGAAAGCTACAATGCAATAAAATAATGTAATGTAAGCACAAGTACACTAAAGGAAACTAAAGCGCTTCCTACTCATGCAAATGTACACAAAGGGATTTTTACTCTGGCATAGCGAATGGCCTTCCTTACCATTCAACACACTCTCTACATTCTACCCCTCCTTTCCTATAGCAATTTATGTGGGCAACTTTCCTTTACCTGGACTGGCTTGGCTTCCTAAATGTACATACATGCATACACAATTCAACTTTCATAATCATATTTAGTCCTCTGCTTTTCAGTTTCCAAGTTAAGTACTCATATTAATAAGTAGGTCATATCATACATACTCGGGTCCAAGAAGTGCACCTTGAGGAGTACCACTCTTAAATTCACCTGGCTCCTCTCTGTGTTATTTACCCAAGTAAAACCTGAAGTAATATATGTCGTTGTAGTGCCATTGTCGCTGTGTAGCGAAATGACTTTACTATATATATGGGGGAATGTTCTCACCTCAGCCCAGCCAAGCTGATCTTAGGCTGCGAGTTGTTCTCTGTGTACATAAATATGTAGGGGCATATTTGGTGAGTGAGTGGAGTGGAGATTTAGTGGGCTAGGAGGAAGAGGAAAACTCTTGTGTTCTTCGTTATGAGTTTCATGGAAGAGTCTGAAAACTCTGCATAATACAAAATACAAATAGTCTCAACAAAGAAAAGATGTTATTATTGCATTGTGCCTGGAACGGAAGAGAGGAGAGCCAGCGTTTCGTCGTCCTTCGTTTGTGTGCAAAGAAACTCTCGGCATTTCTTTCATTAGTTCTCCTCGGAAATTCTATGAAAAAGTTCTACTTTTTCTACATCGAAAAATTCAGCAAGTCCTTCTTCTTGTCTTCCAACAGAACAGCTAAGCTTATGAGATGAGATGAAAGAAAGTCAACATTCATAAATATTCGTAGAGCTTTTGCACAATACACTCTGATGAACAGTAAGACTTTTGCTCCAGTCGTATCTCCATCACTTGCAACATACCTTTCCCTTCACTTGGAGAAAGTTCGAACCCGACCAGTAGCTACTTACTACTCTAATATTTCTGTAGTTGTCCAACTTATTACCTATTCATATTTCTACCTGCTTATTTTATTCTTGTGTTTGCAAATATATACGTATATGCTTAGGTACAGGCCGAGGGCAGAGAGAAGAAAGGGCAGGCCAAGCCAACCAAAGAAACGGAAAGAGCCAACACAATGCAATAAGTAAAATTTCATTCGCTTTCCTTATGAATAAGAAACGAAATACGAAGTCACTGAATAGCAGTACGTACATCACATTACATAGCTAATGTAGGTAAATAGGGAGAAGAGAGTTTGCTTTGGCCCTCCAACCCACCGACAAACAGACAGACGAGCACGAAACAATTGATTCAGTTAAGCGGAAAAGGAACCGAGTTTATTAAAAGAGTCTTAAGTGTTCATGGAAATTTGAGAGCGACTTGAAGCTTAGTTTGGCTGGTTACATATGCATACAGAGCTTCTGACATTATTATAAGCACTCTGACTGCCCATAATAAATATAGCCCTTTTCCTACTCGCAACAACGTTTACATGAATATATTTCCCTATAAGCAAGTCTATTCCCCTGTTGCTATGTTCCTCCGTGCTCTCTTGTGAAAAATGTTTTAGTAGCTGACTAACACTAAGGATAAGTAGCAAGTTTTCTCCAAACTTTGATGTTTGCTCTCTGTTTCCCAGTAGAAATATGGCTAAAGAGATTTCCGAGATGAGACTGAACAGGGAGATATCTTGATAAAGTTGTAACATCCAGACTACAGTTCCTTTCTCTTGTCTGCCCCACTTACGGCTTTGGTTAGCTTTGCGGGTGGAGGGAGCCGGATGTCAGAGATGAGAGAAATAAGTCACGCAAAATATTTCGCCCGCATAAATGAAATGAAATGAACCGAAATGTGCAAAGGAGATCCTCCTAATAATTCTAATGCTCAGCACCACGCAACCAAACTGACTACATTATTATTTTCTATTACAACAACACGCTCAAGGTAAATGCTTTATATTTTACCGTCTTCAAGGAGCAACCAGAAAGCCTCATTCTGCCTTCCTACCACTCTATCTCCAATCTCCTCCTCTACATATTTTAACCATTGTGGTTTCTTCAGTCAAGCACAGCGCTACCCAAAAGTGCAAATAAAATAGGGCATCAACAACGTGCACATTTCTTAACGACTCCTCAAAACATCTTTAAAATGCCCCCATTCCTAAACTAACTCAAAAAATCCACTTCATATTCACGTACCAAGGCATTCTTCACCAGGGATCCAAAATGGGTTCTTAAATATCTCCTCCTCCAAATTGATTAAAAATTTTTAAATCCCATTCTGAAATCCGTAATTTAAGTGCCTACAAGAAATGGACGAAATTTTCACACACATTTTTCCCCAATTTAAAATATTTAGGCGGATATTGGCTTGAAGTATTAAAGATTTATGCTACGAATTATTTTTAATCCCTGACCTGATCTCATCCTACCGCAACCGGGGAGCACATGTTTTACGATCCAGAGAAAAAGTGCTTTCCATCTCCCGTATTTCAAAAGATTGAACCAGATATTCTTTCCATTGCCTTTTCGCATTTCAAGCACAGGCTGTTAACGATTGTAAGGAAAAATCTTGCAGTAAAGTCTTTTAGTACCAAAACGTAACAAATATAATTTGCATCTTTCTAAACGTATCTCTCTTCGCAGAAACACTCCTGACAAACCCTTTTAGTATATTATTTGCAATTTTTATATACCAGCACGAAAGATAAGAAATGTCTACTGATTGAAATCTTCTTCTGTACAATACTCCAACGCATCTTCAATAAATAGTATAGTGTTAACGTATTCATAGTGTTAACGTATAATATTCTCTGAAATGATTTACATTCCCCCAGGACTGCCTGTTCACATTCACCTAGCTATATAGTTTTACTAATACATTTCTTTCATTTGAAAGACATTGACCTGTTGTGACGGTAAAAAGTTGGGTAACCTGAATCTGAAAAGGGGTATATATGTGTATGCAAGCTTATATGAATAGGAATATATATAAATATTATATAATACATGTGTGGGAGATGTGAGTGTGTTGAAATGGTACTTCATGGTACAGCGTTTAGTTAGTGAGATAATAAAGGAGATTTCATACTGTACTGACTGGTTGACTTATTGGTATAACCCGGATTTCTAGCTAACCGTAACTATCATGGGCTATCCGGGTATCGGCTATCATCAGGCGGTACATCCTGACTTCTACACTATAAAATTTTCATACCCTTATGGCAATCTGAAATTCAGTACCCTTAAGTGTACCCATACTCTCGGCAATTCATAAAGTATCACAAAAGGGTTAAATCTAATTGGCTTTAGGTATTACATCAGAAAATCCTGTATCAGAATGTTCTATTAGTTATTTATTATTGTCGTACCTAAGCATTGTATAGAATGAAAGAACTAGGCACTTTGAAAAGCTGCCTTTGTGATTCAAATAAAATCAAAGTTTAATAAACCATTGCAACTAATGCACATAATGAAGTAGCGGAAGCGACACAGAATTAACTCTCATATTTCACAGCGGTAGCATTAAATCCACAAGAGTATCACTCCTAAAACGTTTCAGCAAATTATACTTTACCGTTCATAAGGTATAGAGCCAATAGACGAGCAGACGGACGACTATACTGATAGACAGACAGACAGACAGACTGTCCATGATATTACTATAAAGTAGCTTCCTACATACACAACACTTTTCGTAATACATGGAACTGTAGGCTCTATATAATTCAATTTTTTTAGTAGTTGTCATTGATCAATCACACCCATTTTCGCAAGGGACCTTCCTCGGGACCCCAAGAACATACACAAAAAGTTTTAGCGAATTATATTAAACCATTCAGGAGTTATAGAGCCAACAGACGGACGGACGGACAGACGGACAGACGGACAGATTGTTCAGCGCATTTTTATAAAGTAGCTTCCGCTACTTAATAATTGTGTACAGTCCCCTGACGATTCCCTTACAAGTGCATATGTAAATATTGGCGGTTATATATCCCGATATCGTTTGCATTGATGTCTGGTGAACTTAGAAAGAGTTTCCATTACGATGTGAGAAAGTTTAGAATAAACTGTGGTTGCAATGGCTGTGAAGTAAAATATGAGTACGGTGATGTGGAAGGCAGAGTATGGATGTTCTGTGATGTAAGTAAAGTTGATGTTTTCCTTTTCTGCTTGCCTGGAAATGTTGCTGGGTTGTGCTCCTCCCTTCTGTAAGTAGAGTTGTAAGTCTTGCAAAAAGAGACGGTAATACTAATAGGGAAAGAATTCAAAGCGAAGTGAAAGCAATGCAATGAGATTCGATGGAAGGATTTGGAAGGGGAAAAGTTTGGATTGCACTAGAGCCGGGACTTGTGTGTAAGTGTGTTGTTGGCCATAAGTAGAGGGAGTATACATTATAGATTATGTGTGTGCAGTAAGAAAGTACATTGTAGCATGTCGTTGTGTGTGCATTCAATTGGTTTTGACATTGGACTGGATAGGAGAGCAGTGTGGCTGTACATAATGTTTCTGTAGTGAGATAAGCCTTGAGATAGTCGGCAATATCAATTTTCCATGTGGAATATCCTGTTCACCCCTCAATGTGCCATTTAGGGTTACTGGATTATCCATAATGGATCACCACTGCGGTTTCCTCAAACCATTTACATAATAATCATATTGTGCTAAAGAAAACTTTGACGTCCTCTTCTGTTATTATTGTCAAGTTGAGTTGATCGTCGTTGTGCAAGAGTTTAGCCTTTTGGACCTCCGAGTATCACAAGTGTGCACGTACAAAGTGCACTCCGGAGCAGTTATACGATGTACTTGTAGGGAATACACTCACTCTCTCCACAATCTCATCCCACACCACACAGAATTGAATATATGAGCAGAAATGGCAATTTCCATCGCTATTCCCATCTTTCCATTGATAAATGCACTCCGCTTGGCTCTCTGCCTAGCCAACCGCATTCAGAATTCAGACAGACAGCAATCCCAGACCAAAGAGTTGAATGCACGGAAAGCGATGGCAATTTGTGAGTACAGTCGAGTCGAGTGACTCAGAGTCAATTTCATTTCTTCTGAGTGCTAAGTGGCTAAGTAGATTACTTTGTTAGATAAATAATATTCTCTATCACTTTCCTATTATGTTTAGCTTAGCTCTTTTCCCTCGTCACCCGCCCGACAGCTAGACCTGCCCACCCAGAACTTCCTTTATATTATGTCACTTCACACGACACTCACTACCTTGCTCTTGTCCAATAAATATTTATTCATTTCCTATACCCTGTACAACTATACAATATCCTAATCTTATTTTTAGATAATTATCACGAATCTAGTGTGTTTATTGCTTACACACACTCTGGTCTGGAAGTAACTCTATTATTTCTTATTATTTGTTATTACCGTGTTAAGGTCACACTAACTAATATCATTATGCGTGACCAGTTATATTTGAGATTCACCGTAATTAATAGACACAATGTATGGATTATTTTAGTCCAAGATGGGTGGCACATCTGCGAGGATCATGGTATGTGGTTTGAAAGCAATGTGGAGCAGGTGTAGTTCTGTGACAGACAAACATGACAGGGGTCTAGTGAAGGAATGAAATGTGTACTTTCCTAAGTGCATCAAAGTTTACTTTTCTTGGAGAACAGAACAACTTTATTAGCTGTACATTGAATTTCCCAAATCCCAAATCCACAGAGCATGGCCGTGACGCGTTACCCAGAACTAGAACAGTTTTGTAGAGCAATACGTGTGTTATGTAATAACATTTCTTTTATTGTTACTCTTATGTTACCTGTCAAAATGTGAGTATCGGAGTTTCACCTTGAACCGTAGGTACTACCCTTGAGATGTAAATGTCATGACATTCTTCAGGTATCTGTATCTCATTTTCCATATACATAAAGCTACAAGAATTAACCTCCTCGCATATATTTCGAATTCTATGAGCTAGGAGATCTGTGGGGGGAAAAGAGTATCTCCCCCCGTATATTTTTACTGTTGCAGAAGGAAAGAATTATTGTTGTTACTGAATGCAATGGCCTCTTTCGGATAGTTTATGGAGCGGGTAGATGAAAAGACAAGAGCATGGCACGAGTCAATCTGGTTGTAGTTGGTTAGGACTTTGTGGATGGAAGTGCGCCCACTTCACTCCGTCAGAACAATACGTGAGCAAGAACACAATGAAAGAAGTGGGAGCAGCGAGAGTGAGGGTCGCTGCCTGGTTTGTTTGGTCTCCCGTCTGTCTGCCCGGCTCACTTACACACTACAGTCACTTTATTGTGTTATTTAATTGTACGTCGCAGAAGAGTCGAGCTAACTCCGATGCGGGTACTCTCCTTCATTTCCCTACTTATTCAGACAAGCTGATTGAGCGACTCGATTGTTATCCAGCAGTTATAATTCAGGAAGCTTTTCATAACTCACGTCACATAGCTTTTGCTGCTCCAGTTCTCCAGTCCTTTATTGCCTTCTGCCATACGACTACATAATATTATTAGTACATGCCATGTTCATTCCTACTACATTTCAATTCCGTTCTCTATGACTCTATCGCTCCGCATCGCCAGATAAATGAAATGGGTACCTTACCAACCTCCTCCCGCACATTTCAGCCGATACGGCATTAGACTCCTCTGACAGGAAATGGAAACTCCAACTCGGTGCTAGAAATGCTACACTTCAATACTAAATGCTTTTTGTTCCTATTTATTATGTGAGACAATAAAGCCCAAGGCTACTGCTTACAAGAACCTAATAACTCGCTAATAGTAATTACACTAAATTGTGTAATCATAACGTTTAGTACTGACTAAGTGCCCTTATTGTTACACTTCTGCATACATTACTAGTCATGAAACCGCCCGGGTTTACACAAAGAGTTATGCATTTTTATTCTACTAAACTGGCATCTACCATTGTCCAGGATTAAACTAACTGGACATTTATTATGAAAAATGTTGCTTTCAAAATAATTATTTCCTGGTTATGTACCCTGTATATTACCAATCAAGTGAACCTTGCTGCATTTTTATTATACAACCCAGCGATCTAATTAGTTTGGAAGTAATGAGGCATATTATAAAGGTAAATGGAATAATACAAAGTGTAATTACCTGTAAAGGTACATAATACTTGTAGTTATTAAGATTGTCGTGTATACCTTGAATTACGCAACTTATACTCGCGTTATAGTACGTATATTATTAAACTGAATAAGAGTATACCATTAACAATTATTACAGTTCTAGCAAATTCCTTACAACGAATTGGGATTGTGAGTAAAACATTTAAGTCACAATAGTAGTCTGGGATGGTTCATGCCTCACATTTACATTTTTATGTCTTTTACAATTGGAAATGGCTAGTGCGTGTAAGAGGTAATTTGAATTAATGAGCAGTGCTATTATGAAATAATAAATACGTGGGCATCAAATTCAATTTTAGTTATCAGTGCTAGAATGAAGAAAAAAGTTTTTTCTTCGTTTTGCTTCCTTCAGGCCATACTATAGTAGGCCATTAACTGTGAAGGATAGCGTTTATTGTGCATATCATCCAAATCTATTCAGCTTTGCAAAAGTAATGGTTTTTGTGGGATTTAATTGAATAGATACATTTGCATGTGCATGGCTTCACATGCAGGAAAACTATAACAAAGAAAAGAGGCATTTAAAGTATTTATTCCTTTGGTTTGCTTCCTCGGACTCACAACTTACAGCGACATAAACAAGACCAAAAGTGGATTAAGAAATAATACTGAGCAGGAATACAGATAATCGTATGAAAAATAAAATGCTTTGAAACTAGTATTCTGTATACTTCCTAAATTCCCAAAGTGCCACCACATGTACAACACACTGACACCGTGTAATAGTTGAGCAAGAGGAAGTGAGTCAGAATAAACTTAATAATATAGGTGTGCCATTACATTAGATTTTATTTTTTAAGTCCCTGAAAATAATTATTTTCCCCTGACTTTTTTAGTTCTGGAACATTGAAATAAAATAATGTTTTCTTAAAATATAATTATTTTCCCATTTGTTTAAGAGCAATTGTCAATTTTATTAACGACAATAAATACCACTGGAAGTGACTACAAGTCATGAGATTTTGTTTTACTGTTTTAGATTTCACGATCCAATTGAGGTAAAAGTATTATATTACAGCAAAAAATATTTTTATTCTGGAAAAATGTTTTTATTCAGGGCTGAATAATTGTATCCATTATATGACTACGCTTACATTTGCTAGCTACTAGCTTAGTCCACATCTTGACAAACTATGTACGTACAAAATAGCAAACGTGTTACACTGAACTAATAGGTAAACTACTACTTACCAGGTAAAAGTAACTGGTGCTGTTTGGTGTCTGCCATTAGGATATGTGGTTAAGTAAGTTGTGTAAAAATTGCATTAGGTTGATATTGTGGACTGTGCAGGGAAAGGATAGCAATGTCAAGTGAAATGGTGTGTTATGGTGAGTTTCATCGGGGCACGTACAGTGAAAGGGTTGATGGACGGAAAAGCAGCCGAGCTGGTTAATTTAGTTTGGACGAGACGGGGAAACAAAAAGAGTACTTTCTTACTGTGGCCCTGTTTTTAGTAGACTGGGTGAATGTATTTTGTGTCGGGAGAAATGCGGATAGAAATGAAGGCTGTTGGGTGAAGTTCACGGAACAGACAGGAGGACAGGCGATAGATAACCAGGCAGGAACACGGGAATGAGAGAAAGGAATAATAATGGCAAAGCACTATTGAATATTCTATTGTGACTGAATAGGAAATGGCGTGGATGCATGTTCTCCAAAGAAAGTACCTTTCTCTATCTCCCAGTACAACAGCATTTGTAACGTACAAACACGCATAGCTATTATTATATTATGATGCTATACCTATAGACACGTTCAAGATAGTTCTACATACACATGCACATAGAGAATTCGTCCTTCCTCCTCACCTATATGCAAAATGCAGAGAAACGCCACCCTCCTCCATCTCATTACTACTGCTCTCAAGATATATCTATATAGATATGCATAATGGTAAGGTCCTTCTACAGTGTCGGTCAAAAGTAACCCTTCTATGAGTAATATTTTCATTTTCTTCAAAAAATCTGGCAAAAATGGTGAAAATTTGTGAAAATACTAATGGCCCCCTGAGACCCAATATTATTATTGGGATACATGAAAGAAATGAGTGAAATCCACCAAAAATGTCAAGAGTGAAGTATTTTTATTCTGAAGAGACTCTTGTTTTGCAAAAGTGCTTCAAAGTGTTAGCAGCTTTTGCCTCGCACGGTAAAAGTGATTTTTTGTGTTCGCTGTTACATATAACAATGTTGTGAATGTGGATGTACTGCTAGCAGTAAAATACAGATTCGTATGTGTAGTAGTTGTGGAGATTTACTAGAGTTACTTACAGTTAGTTATTCGTGTGTTATGTTATGAGAGAAGAAAAGTGAGGAGATGAAGTGAGTGCAATGTAATATAATGCAATGCACTGGAATGAATTTCAAATTCCTTTATTGAATCTTTTTTCAGAGATTTACGATGGAAACTACACGCTGGAGTTGAGACCAGATTCTCCGCTTGATTTCCCTGATACTCAATCGCCGCTGGAAATCGGTATGTCCAATAATCCAAATCCAACTCGAATCCCAACGAACGCACCATTCCTACAATATAGCTTTGTGTTCCTCGACTAGAGTTATTTCCCTATTATTCTACATAGCAGATCCTGATGTAGCCAGCCTCCTTACAGTTGGTACAGATAATATAAATTTTTGCGTCGACATTGCAAGTGCATTGTATATTGAACACGTAGAAAAAGAAGTCTCATCTGATTCCGAGTCAGTTTCTCAAAATATATTGGAAACGTCGCCCGCATCCGATTCTGCAGTCTCACTTCATGCTAGATGCATTCCTTCCAACCACTTTTCTTCAGACGCGAATTGAACTACCAATCACTTTGTATTCACTCTCTAATATTTATCACTTATCACCCATAGCATGTGCGTGTCTAAACCGATATACCTCACTTTCAATAGTTTCAATGCATTCACATATACCACGTATCTCTTCAATGGTGTGTGTGGCTTATCGCTAGCATTATTCTTTAACTTGTCAATCAGATATCATTTCCCTATAAAATATAAACATTCTTTCGTTTTACAATTCATATTCGTATAACAATTTCAGTTAGAAGGATTAAATCCGTTTTTATACAATACAACAATATTGTTACACACAATTTCGTCATTCTGTAACTTCTATTCTACCTTATGTAAGGAAAAAGTGGACTGAAATATTTTACAACCTAACGTAAAAGGAAAATATTTCTGTGTGGAAGTGGAAGAATCGATTGGATTGGTGGGTGCCCGACTCGGGAGTTCTGTTTGAAAGAAATGAAGAGGCAATGGTGGAGTAATGAGGGAGAAAACAATGGACGTGTCGTAATTCATTTGTGGACGGTGTGACTATTTTTGTGACTGCTTAATGATTTGTTTGCGGGGAGGGGAAAGGAAACGTTTCTGAGTGGAGGGACGGAAGGAGAATAATATGAGCAACAGAATCCGAAATTCGGAGAGTGCCAGCTTTCCCTTTCCGTGTGAATGCATTGAATTCAATACATGTGTTACATTTATGCGTACCTATGTAATATTACTTAGATTTATAATGCAACCTCATATTGTATTCACTATGCAGTTCGTATGACCCGGCAGGTTAGGGTACCCGACTAAAAGAGAAGACTCTGGGGTAATAGTAACACAAATCGGTGTTATTCTAAAATATTCAAATGAAACCCTTCTCTCACTGAGTTTCTACTTCAATAAGACATCAAAGTAGACTTTTCTATTCTGAGTATGTGGAAAAGTGAAATTCCATGTTGTCCATGTCACATGGATTCTATAATTATTGGAGACCACCTTATCTCAGTTGACTACACCCAGAAACATCTGTTTGCATCTTAGAGGACATATTTAATAGCACAAGCGGCATTACATGCAAGGGGATGTTATTTAGATTTGCGTGTTTAAGACGAATGTCAACCAGGCGGGTCCCCTCCTTGCTGGGTCATATGAAATGCCTAATCCCTGCAGGTATTAGAAAAGTAGCTATTGTGTGCTGAGTGGAGTAGGGAGGAGATAATGGAGTATAGCGGGGAAAGTAATATACGGATGTAATGCGATGTCTTTGCAGTTTAGTTGATTTGTGTTGGTTTTGTTTGGTTTTATGTGCATCAGGAGACTTGGACTCGTCGATGGTGGAGACTGTGGTGGGGATTATATCAGGATTAATATTACTTCTGAGTATCGTCGCCGGATTAATCATTTGGATGAGACGCAATGGGCGCTCCATCTCTTCTGCTTTCCAATTTCATGGCAGTGCCTTTCCCTTCTGGCGGAATACCTGGAGCTCCGTTCCCACTCACATAGTCACTCAAACCAACCCCGCCACCGAGGGCGTCAAAGTAACTATTTCATTTACTCGCTACTCATAATTCCACCTTTCGCCTCCCTAATTCCTCCCAGCCCACAACACACCTAATTAAAAACACCGTAAAATCAAACCAAACCCAAAACTATCATTTTGTCTTGCGACTCTAAAGCATTCTGAACATTTATCGTATACCTCTGAGCCTCTGACACACTCTACTCTCTTATTCTTGAAAATTCTCTATTCTGGAGTGCTGAGTTACGTTCCAGAATACGAAAATTCTATTTGAGACATTTCCAGGGACTTTTTTTACTCAAGTTTGCATACAAATAAGTTAAAGGTAAACGCTAATATTTTGAACCGAGGATTTTATAAATACTTATTTGGATTGAATTTTACTAAAATTGGGAAATATTTTTTACTGTGTGTGATTTATTAACGTTCTGAGGTAATTTAATAATTTGGCAGTATCTAGGTCTAGTAAGATTTTGCATTTGCCATGCTAAAGAATTAAATCGATGAAGTGTTGAGTAAAATAGTACAGACTGCGAGTTTACATATACAGCCAAAGACGAAAATTACACAGTAAGATTTTTTGCCATTTCACCTTTTGACGTGTTACAACAATTTATAAAGAAAAGTAAGTAGTTGAGAGAAATTCTTGGGGAATTAGGTAATGGAGTTGGCACTTAATGAGGTAGTTACGGTAGACTTGAGTAAATAGAGTTTATTAGGGAGCGGGGTGAATATAGTGTAGAAAGACGGCGTGCATTTAGGAGGATGGTATGAAAGGAGATATCTATAATGCAATAAATCTAGCTAATTCATGTTTTGGGTGGCTGTGGAAGTTGTGTATTCGGTATAATATTCTTTGACGTAATAAACGGATACAAATAGCATGACAACACATTCTTAATCGCATGAATGACACGGAGCGACTGAGCATTGAGCATCGGCACTCAGCTCTGGAGCTTTGGAAGGAGGAAAATGACAGTGGAAAGAGCTGTTCAAAGCCGATTAGGATGCTGGGAGCTCTGCCATGTTGACTTCCTAAACTGGAAGTTGACTTTCTTCTCCTCTCGGCTCGTCTCCACAAAATAAGAATGAATGGATTTTCTTTTCTCGTTCGGATGTACATAATTCTGCGGTCGTGTGGGTCGTGGCGTGGCCTTTTCTTCGTCCGTGCTTTGCCTTGGCTGTGACACCCGAGAGAAACTGGCTGAAGAAGGCGAGCCTTGTTTCTAAGTGGAATTTCCTTCTTGCGTGTCAATGCAGATAGAGGGAGAGGAGTGTAAATCATTCGGGAGCGCTCCTGCCTTCGCCTGTCATCTTAATAAATTTCATCTCTTCAAAACTGGAAATGAATTTAGTCCGCGGAGGACAAGACGGTCCTGGTCAATTCACTGGGGGAGGGGCAGGAGCTGTTGCACTCCATTATCCCTCTCCCTCCCTAATATTTCTCGCCACGCACACCACACCACACCATACAAATCCGTGTGAATGATCATCTCCAGTGCAGAATTGGAAATCATGTGACAAATGATCAGGATCATCGCACCGGAGTTTCCAAAGACTTAGTACACACGCATTTACTACTTACTAACGTGTTTTCTACGTGCAGGTCTCTGCATTTTCGGTAGGTTTGGTTGAATACCGCTCCCAGTGTAGAAAACGTAAAGGATTACAGAAAAGGCTTTGAACTATATAAATAGGTAAATGCATTTGCGTCCGACTATGGAGAGTATTGAGTGAGTGATGTCACGAGGGTCACAGAGTGTCATTTCATGGATTCCGCTGCATTTTCCTTTCAGTGGGATTTGTCCGTGATGTGCAATGTTTTGTAATGTTTTGAATGTGATGGGCACAGGATTTGCTGCTTACGCTCACACCTCTCAGTAATGGTGGTGGAGGGAACGCCGTGGTCGTCAACGGTGACTTCAAAGCCCATAATCCGCCCCCGTACACAAATGGAAGTGTCACGCCGAAAAATTCTAATGGACTACAACTGCAAGGTAAGCTGTCATTTCATCTCTATCCTTTCTTTTCATGCCCAACTCCAATTTTCAAACATTGCACACATACTCAAATATTTACCGTCACTTTTCATTTTCATATACCTCCTCTCACACCTAAAACTGTACTTTCGGAGACACATTTACAGTCTCTTCTTGGTGCGAAATAATATCCTTTGATATAACTCGACAAACTAGTTGATATGATTTTTATCATTATTTACATTTTGCAACAGTATTTTCAAATATCCCTTTTTGTCAAGGGGGATAGGAAATAGTAGGAGGTAAATGAATTTTCTATCTGAGTAATGCCATATGTTATGTTGCAGTGCATTGTGCACATAGTGAAGACGAAGTGGCATTAGTTGAGAGGAATCACGTGCAGTTTATTTAAAGCATGGACCGTATCTTTCTTCGGAAGAAATGTCAAAGCCATCCATTGAGAGAGGAAATGTTTTGAGTCTTCTCTTCCTCCTTTCGCTTTGCATTCGTTTCCTATTGGTTTGGATATTTTTGACTTTGGTCTTCTGATGCAATCTCCTATTAAGCGTATTCCTTTCACTGGTTTCTTTTTGTTTCGTGTGCCTGAGCGTCTTTGGTTTTGTGTGGAATGTACGTAGAGCTGACCAATGCCAAAGCCAAGGGACTAGTTCAATTTCTGTTGCCACAATAGTAATTTTGTGTGAGCAACAATTTCTTTGGTCTGAATGTGCCTGGTTGGTTAGGTTGGATTGAAAAGCGGGTAGAAAAATGGGAATCGATAATGGAAAGATCAGTTCAGTTCTCTCTTACAAATGTGTCCAGATGGAATTCTAGGGAATCTGTTGTAAGTCTGAAATAAACGAATTTGCATACATTCACTTCACATTCCTTTGAGATGGGATGAGAGAGAAGAAGGACTGGTGGATATCTGCGTCCACTTGTTTGTCTCCTTTTATCTGGTTGCCTGCCTCAAAAACTCTGTCCGGGATTACTAGAACCTAGATGTATAGGGAAGGTAGCGGAAGCAAGCCACATATGTACATAAATCGTGGTAGTAGCCCTATTATTGTATTAGTGTGTGCTTTATAAAGAAAATATGTGCTTTGCTATTTGTAAATTCAAATGGTTTGACTACTGAGATAAATGGAAAAGCCATGAGCTAATAATGCAGCATAGTGCAGGGACATGACAAGAACATGAGGAGAGGAGCCGGGGCAGGTACTATTAGCATTGAGAGCGTCCTAGGATAGAAATAGCTGTGTATAGATATAAATAGTGGAGAAAGCGGAGGGAGTGGAGCGAAAAGCAGCAAACCACGCCAACCACTGCGACCGCACAGACCGCTGTGCATGGCTCATGCAACTGCAATGCTTACACTGAGTAAACTGTAATGTAATGATGTTGCCTGTTCAGAGTACACAGGAGAAGGAGAAAGCAAAGTCAAAGTCGCCGACGGAAGGAGCGGAACACAATGCATTGCAATAATGCTACAAAACAGATTTTGCTATTTGCCTCACTCCACTTGTTCTGTTCTTGCGTTTGTCTTCCTCCGACACAACTCTCTCTATGCACCTCGCCTCGCCTAGCTGTCTCTCCCTACTATTTATTCTCTTGCCACATTTCGTTACGCGTAACTTGCGTCTCGCTCAGAGTTGACGTGACTTCCTAGCACACACTTCACTGCCCTATTTGTATTTTCACAGAAAACATAAATTCATAAGAGTCCCTTGACTGTTGTTTCCCTCTACACTCCTCTTCCACGTCCTCATGGCCAAATCCGTATACAGAAACTCACAAGTACCTTATTCCGCACCTATAGGCAAGGCACACACATAAAAGTGATGCATATCCACCGAAGGAACAAGTCAGTCATCTAGGCGCTAATTGTAACCTATGCAATACAAGATACTATAGCCTGTAAACTAAATCGCCCTTCAACACATACACTCTTTCTGACAGAGTTCATGGTGTGCTCCATACATACAATTCACTGTACTGACATAGGTAATGTAATGTAACGGCTGGATCTAACTTCCATTTCACGGCGAAAGTCGAATAGGCATTGTAATGGGCTACTGCATATTTCAGAGCAGAGATACCCAAGTTAAGCCACATCTTATTTAATAGGTGCAATATAATATGGAGTATATTGCACTAGTATATGTTCGCTCGTCGCTTTTTATTCTCTCAGTCCGATGGAGCTCCTTCGAGATATCCTTTCAAAGTGAATTTTGCCTTAAGCAGTTAAACTCAAAGAGTTTCCTGGCACATCTCATTCCAATGTCACATTGTCCTATTTCACCATTCCTTTAGGAACATTTATATACACTATTGTGTGCACCAGTAGTTTAACTATACCTGTACCCTTATCCATCTTAAGGCTAACCATGTTTGTAATAATATTATGATCGTGAGTTAATGCCGCTCCTAGATCCACCAAAGCGATTGCGATAAGCGCTGACAGCACGTATTTGTATAGACTTTCTCCACAATCCGATACAGCTCTTGCCACACTATTTTCGATAGACTCGATATCAAAAGTTTTCGGCCAACTCTACGGGGGTATGTCGGTTTTTTCCTATTCCTCCGAAAAACCATTGGCTAAATCTTTCTAACCCCAATCGAAATAGTTCCCCCCTTTGACAATTATGAATGCAAGGTCCATGACCTATTGGCAAACTTACTGATACAGGATTTGTCATTATTCGGTAGATAATAAGTGTTGAAATTTTATTTTGAAACTATAATTTCCACTTTCGAAATACTTTTCCCTTGGGAAGAATTATTATCGATATTTTGAAAATCAATGCAAAACAATTGCGTGAAACAATACTCCCCCAGAGGTAAAACACTGTATAATGTACACTGGTAAATACGAAATTCGTAAAGATTTGGCGAATGCACGTTGACCAATATTTTGTTAACTATGACCAAGTAGTTTTTACAGTATCGTAGTTGCCTGAATGACTTAGCTCAATACATGTGTTTGGGGCCAACTGATTAATAAATGCTGATGTAACCATATGTAGGAGTTTAGTGTGTTGTTGTGTATAAAGATGTAAAGATTGGCACTCTATGAATCTGCTAGTGTCTGGGAAATATACGTGAAATTGACAATAAACTTTGGCCGATGACATTCCTGAGATTACACAAAGGCAAGGTTAAATTGGCAAGCAAGGATGGAAATGGTTGTTGAGAAGACTCTGTTTTGTTATGTCACGTTGTATAAATATCTGCGTAGGTAGGTATATTGTGTAATTTGTATACTGTATAGTTTGTCTTGTTGGCTGGTATAAATTACTGGATGAGTTAACTGAGTTAGTGAATTCATTTCGCTCTGTTTATTCTGCATTTATAGAAAACTGGTTCTCCAAAGAACGACTAAGTTCTACTGCATGCCAAATTGATATATCCGTAAAGGAGAGTGGCTAATTTCTCTAATATCAATAGACAGTAGAAATATATAGAAAATTTGAATTTGCTTTTGTGTAAACAGTAGGTATTTACTACAGTGTATAATATTCAGTGGATTTTGGTATCTAGCCGAGTGTGGATTGGGAAATAAATATTAAGCGTGGTGGAGAGCCATATAATGATGCGAGTTCATCGTCATTCACCATCCGCTTACTGGTTTGGATTGGACTGGATTCAACGGAGTGACTGGAAGGCAGATATGCATTGAAAGTGTTAGCGTAAGCAAGTAACTGAAAATGTGACGAATATGTTGAAATAGAGTTTATACGGGATAATGTATGTATCTAGGCATTGTTAGTGTAGAAAACAGATTAGGCTTGGCTTCTCTCCTCCTCCCATCCCAGGCCACTATTAACGGAGTCTCTACATAATATATGCTCTGTCCTTCCTTTCACTCCTGTCCTGACTAGCAACACCACACAACTCTTCTCCTCCGCATTTTATCACAAGGGAGAAATTTACGAGTCACAGTGTCATTTCATGTCGTTCGAATTATTACACGTTCCAGCCAAAAGACTTTCGCGACTATACACTCGCCTCCACTCCTCTCTCAGTGGAAATGTGATACGACGGCCAAACATTCATTTGATGAAGTGTGTGAGTCGACTGCAGGAAATTCACATTCCACTCCACATCACCCGCCACCCACCCAAACACCACACAAAGATATACTCGCTCTTCCAAAACCAATTTGCACTACCCATTTCCTTATCTACATCTCCCCCGCTCCCTACACCTTTCTCTCCAAATATTATCGCCCCTTTTACTACAATTTAACACTATTTACTTTCAATTTTACATTTTAATTATTACTTTATAAATATTTGTGTATAATAAACCATTGCAAAACGCTTATAACACAGTAGCGAAAACATACCAAACAAACAAAACATTTTAACACAAATCTATTTATTTTCTATTTACTTTATTTCCAAGGTCTTAGGCCATAAATAGTTCACTGTTTGAAAGAGAACCTACATTTAGTCCCAAGAAGGCCTACTGATTTCAGTATTTTCTTAAGTTTTTCGCATGACACACAAAGAGATATTCATCCAGCTTCCAATAAATATACTATACACGAAAATTAGTTATCATATCAAGCCATGTGTAGAGTACCCCTTTCTAAGCGAATTAAAATACCCCTATTCTATGGGGGTCTACTATATTCGTATGAAACAAAGCTTCTTTAAGTAGTAAAAAAGTGGAATATTTTGTAATCGAGTTGCTAAATGTTGTAAAAAGTTTTAGATATCTGTGCACTGTTATTGGAGCGCATAGTAGGATAGTAATGTGTGACATAAAATGACGAAATTGCAATGACATGAAAATTAAGTCATTCTGTGATACATAACAATTTATATGCAGACATAAGTAAAAGGAAAGAGGTCTTGTGTTTAGGCAGAGGAAGTAGAATAATGCAAGAGAGAGGTTATAGCAGTGCTTACATAAAGGGGGAAAGGAGGATAGTTTAGGGAAAGTGTGTGAGAAAGGCCTGGATAGGGAGATGGTTGTGTGGTATTAGTTTGGGAAAGGAGAGACGGGAGTAAATGGAGAATAAACGATGGGAAAGTGAGGAGGTTCGAAATTTGTGATAGCTCTTGGTAGGACAAAGCTCCCCTCCCCAGCACCGGAATTCCTTGGGCGGCAAAAAAGCCTCGTTAAGAGCACCTGGTCTTCCCTGTCCCGCTGCACACTGCTGAACTGAGTTGAAACACTATCTGCATTATTTTATTACTAGTTCTCCTCTATCTCTTGTAAACTAGGGAGAAAGACAAGGATGGAAAGCAGAGAGTGAATGGGGACATTGCTTCATTCAGTGTTCAGTGATTGTGAGGCCGAGGCCAGACTAGTGCTTTGATGTCAGTTCTTTTGTATAGTCCGTCTCAAGTCTTCTCACCGCTCACCTTCTTTGGGAAATAAATGTAGTTGGTGGAGTCATAACGGCGAGAGTGTGCTGCTGATTATTTATTATTTCGCCGGAGCCTTCCATGGCACGCATTTTGTCTGAAACATAATGTACCGCTACTTAGCATTAGAAGCACTACTGGCAATATGTAACAACCGTTTAGATGAGAGTGCACATCATACATCAGTATTAAATCATTGTGCACAGCAGCCTACCTTTTCTTCATTGCTAATAGATTCAAAAACAGAGGAGGACGGGGAAATGGAAAATGCTTAGAAAGAGAAAGCTGAAGGTGAGTTTCCTTGCTTTCTCTTAGAACTACTCTAAATTAAGGAATGTAGGGTGAGGGGGGTCTCCGTCCACCCCCTCACTCCTTCGCCTTTTATTCTCCACGGTGTGCATGGGCTGTGCACTAAGACCAAATGAATGAATGGGACCGAACTTCCATTGAGGTTTGCATTGCATTAGTCTGGAAGAGTCTCGCTTCCCCTGCAGCCTGCCGTGCACTCATGTCTTTATGAACTATTCATATTACTTATAGTAAATCTAGAGAATATCGCTGGAGAACAGATTTTCAATTCATGAGTAGAGACTTAGTTCCCCGTTTTCCGTTGCCTTATCTCATTTTTGTAAAAGCTTCCCCGTCTCATCTTTTCCCTTCCCACTCACTCATATTCATGCATGCTTCCACCGAGCTCTTCATATCTCGCTCTCTTAACCATCCTACACGAACAATTCGCCTTATGATACAATTGCGAGATGCATTTCATGATCTTTCCACCACACTATCATAACATAACATCGATAAGCACTGGGACTCTCTCGCACTCTGCTTCTTCTCCTTCCCTCTCTCTTCCTACTCAACTTTCACTAATACAAACGCACAGTCGTAAATAGTAAATAGACAGAAAAAGTACATCGCCATTTTCATTCCCAGTCGCTTCCATCATACAACTCACCATCAGTGCTTTCTCTATCACATCAGAGACTTCCAGTAATGGAGAAGAAACTTCCATCTCTTGTCTCAATCGACTTCGCAATCTCGTCTTCCCTAACAATACATCATCTGTATTTATTAAAGATGCCCCATCTACTTTCTCTCATGTCTAATGATCATTCTACATGATAGGCAGCCACATGCACCAAATCGACTCAAACGCACTCCTCTGTACGCATTACTCCAGCAGAATTGCATTACTTAATGATCAACCGAGTCAACTCCCCATTAACCACATCATAAATACACATTCAACGAAATAATGTACCCTACTTCCTCAATTAATCCCCTATTGTTCCTACCATTCTCCCGGTGGGAATTTGCTGCGGTTTACAAGTGTACTAATCATTTCTTTCGAACTCATTGAATTTTCTTTCAGTAATTTATTGAATTTTTTAGTGTTTCATGAAATAGATTGTCAAAAAAGAAATACATATTTTTTATTTAATGGAGTGACTTATTTATATTTAGTATGGATAAGTTCTGTAAGTACATTTTACCAGAGTGTTTGACTATAAGCTTTATGTTAAAGTGTTTTTTATTTAGTGTATAGCTAGGTTGTATTACTGAAATGCAATTGAACTGAATAGCTAAAGGTTGTAATAAAAAGCAGAGTGTTATGACATTCCAGAGCGTGTTGATAGGAGTTTGTAATACATGGAGAAAGTTAGGCAATTCCACAATGTACATAATAGATAGCTAGGACAGGACCAATAAGGACGTTGGAGTCCTTTAGTGATGTTGCACATTAGAGTGTATAGAGTAAAAGTGTATTTATTTATTAAGTAGGAAGGTATGCGTTGATGTAGTGGAGGAGAAGAATTCGGTGAGGAATTCACATCATAAGTAAGTGAAAAGGGAGCCGTAGTAAGTGAAAGAATTCGGAATGACTCTGCTCATCTCGTTCCGAGTGTTGCACATTGTGTCTGGTGTGGCATGGCGTTTCTTCGTAGGAGGAGATAAATGAGAATCATATGTTGGGTTGCTTTGTCATGTCTGTTCTTCTTTCTGTTGGTAATTGATCAGAAGTGCTTCACACACAAGTCGACAAGAAAAATGACTCGACTGGCACTCATTGTGTACATAATACTCATTGTCAGCCACACCGCAGTAGGAACCGAAACACTCAAGAAAACATTCTTTCTTTAAATGACTTTCTCCGTTGTGTTGTGTTGTCTCGTTGGGACCACAAGGACTCTTGTGCTCTTGATACATGAGCATCGCAGATCCAATTGTTCGATTGTCGAGTTACTAAATCAAACCCCCTTAGTCGGGCTTAGCTCTGCAACTGGAATTCTCATATGTATTCATGTTGCTCCGTTTTATTGGAACTTCCCGTTCTGCCTGATGTGATTTCTAATGCGAACAGGTTTCCTAAGGTTTAAAATAACTGGAAAGCTATTATAGAGGATACACTTAACTGCACCTCCTCTATACACATGACAGCCGTCTCTGCTCAATAATTTATTTCGCGAGAATGCACAGCGCTCATGTTCCAGACAAAGCGGTTTTATATTTTCTCTGTTGCAAGTTATGATTTGCGTGTGGGTGGGTGGCTTTCCTGGATGCCGGGAAAGATGAGTTTCCCCTTTGAGCCTCAAAGACATGATGACAAGGAGAGTGACGTTCGAGTGTGTGCGTGACTGATTTTGTATCCTCTATAATGTTGCCGCTCTCATTATTTCTAGAAGATAAGAGTACTTAACCCTATTAAAATCATTTCCACTTCGTTGTGACTTTAACTCACCCTGTAATTACTTAACCTTTCACTGTTGGCGGGGAGAAAGCAGAAGCAGATTGATGAAAGGAAAATATAACCTTGATTAATATTAGTATTGGGAGGAGACAATACTTATTAGGAGTCTGAATACCCTTATTATTAGATTGGAATGTCAAATCAGTAATAGTGTGTATACGAGGACATTGGGGAATAATAGGAAAAGCAAACTAGAGGAATACTAATATGGGATAAGAGGGATCGAAACTCTTTGACTTTGTTTCGGCGTGAGTTTTATATTATTATGTTCTGCTTCTGACTACTTACTCATTGTTAGCGGATGAGTAGGTCCATGGTGTACGTAGTATTAGGTGCATAACATAAGTGTTGAGTTCACTTTTGACGAGGAGAGTGCTGCTAACAAAGTGTTCGGCTCCTTCTCCGCCTCTTCACTCTCGGAATTCTTTTGTCGACAGGAATGAGAATGAGGGAATTAGGGCGGCCGAAAGAGATGCATGGAATTGCATTGCTTTCACTTGAATAGACTTCCCGGGTTGCGACGACTTGACGAGGATACGGCGAATATCTCAAGTATCTCTGACGACGCACATCGGGGAATACTGCGAGTGAGTGCACGGAACGTGTTTAACTATTCAACCGCAAAGCAAAGAGTTTCTTGTTAGGAGACGAGATGAGTGTGGCAGGCAGACGGAAGCTAATGTGTGTGACTTGACGGATTGTGAACAAGTCTGAGGAAGCAGGCCGCCCGCCGCCGCCCGACTCATCATCCCGCGTCTCCCAGTCAAGTCAAGAGCAGTCAGGTTGAGTGAGCCACTCTCCTTTGACCAAATTGGATTGGTTTTCTACTTCTCTTCCTCCCAACCATTTAAACAAAAGCCGAAATGAAAGAGAAGATCCGCGCCTTTCACTTTCTTTCTCTTTTCTTTTCTTCTTCAATTAGCCGATGCAATGACTTAGGCGCCCAAACCCTCCTTTCCACCACCAACACATTTCACCAACAGAGCTGTGACATTTCAAGGGATTTCGGGGCTCAGTCCGCAATATTTTCTCGTAGATCAACATCCACATCCAATTTAAACGTATGACTCAAAACTTTGCTAGACAAGCAATTTGGGGGGAAATTGCTTTCACTCCGCTTTCACCTTACGCTCTTGAAAGCCCAATTCACACCGAGAAATTGGCAGAAAGAAAGCAAATCATCATCAGCAAATGAGAAACTGCTGACTTTACTTTATGCCTCTCGCTTCCCTTTTTAAACTTGCATGCTACAAGTTCTTTTCCCTTTTTGTCCCGACGGAAACTTTTCCAAAACCACAAACACTTATTCAGCACAGTCATCAACTTTGCCCCGAAAACTTTCTCTCCTAGCTTAATTATGAATACACGTGTGAGTTAATTAACTGTGTTTGTCACTGTACAGGTACTCATCACAACAACTACGGCTCTGTGTACACAAAGAAGGAAAAAGGGGGTTCCCTCTCAGCGCCCGAGTATAGCACAACCACTCTCACGCTTCGCTCCAATCAGTTGGCTGCTGTTGAAGAGCCGGAATACGAAGACGCCGACGATGAAAGCGTCTACAAAGAAGCTTCTACTCTCACCATCAACAATTCCACTCTCAGAACCAGAAATAGAAAGGTAAACTCACGAAATTACTCATGTACCCCGCATCTTGTGTGCTACGTTCTTATGTTATTTATATTTTTTGAACCTCACTAGTAAGAACAATACCCCGAATCTTATGTTGTAATGAAACTGCATATTTGAATTACTGAACACCACTAATAACATTGTAACTTGTAACCATACTAATATTTCCGAATGAAAGGAAGTGGAAGAACAATTTAGCAGATTGATAGCTGGTTCTGTTGACTTAAAGAATCTGTGTAACGTTTGGCTCCAATTACTATCATTGTCAAACTGATAACGGTCGTAGGGATTTCGCGTCTGTTTGCTCTGCGAGTTTGAAACTTTTAGAAAGGTCTTCCAACTCTCACCAACCACAAACTGGCCTAAATTTCAATTTCCCTGCACTCAGGCCTTAGATTTCTTTCTGATTCTCCCTAACTCACCTGCTTAACATCCAGCAGAGCAGAGTAACTCCGGTAGTACTATAAAACTGCCTAGGAGAATAAAGAGTGTATGAAACTCGACGACTACTGGACTATATTTCAGGAGCTTCGGTAGTGCAAACTGTGCATTAATGTAAAAGAGCGGAGAAAGCGGAGAGAGTATTAGGATGTTGGATAACAGTTTATTACCGGAATAGTTAGCGGATACCTTGCTAGTAAATAGAGAGACTCGACCTTCAATTGAGCAAACAGAGCGGAACGTATAGAGAATCCACGTAGAGTTTCGTGTGCGGAGGGAAGAGAGTGTGGCTCTAACGGCTTTAGCAGAAACGGCATGGCAATTTAATGGTTGCATGGTCCATGTCTTTCTCATCTGTTACAGCCTGCGTATCTTCTACTTAAACTCGTGTGCTCTATAGTCCACCGTAGATAAGTTGAGCCAAGCACCGCCGGTATGGTTGATACAGTTGCCAGTGACTGGACTGGTGCAGAAATAAATAGTTAGTGGAGATATTCTTTTGTTTTCAGCTGAGAACTGCAAGCTGTGTGTGGAACTTGAGTTCGGGAGGAGGACGCTCGTACCGGAATCACAGAGGACGATTAGTCCCCGAGGTGTCGTTACGCCAATTAAGATTGATAGAAAACCTCGGCTCGTGCCTATACGGACAGGTAATACTTACAACCTAATCTCCAGCCTCCACTAAAACACAGACGCCAACTCGGACACACTCCTTCCCCCCAGCCCTACAATCCACAATACAAAACAATATAAATGACTCTGTCACCTCTTTCGCCTCCAATACAATCAACCCAGCTCCTATCCCTTTCTCTGACATTTCTGTCATTATTTAGCCCTACTCGCAAATCCTTTTCCTCGCTTTCCCCATTTTACAATTAGCGCTGCCCATCCATATCCTTTATTCAATATAAACCATACAGTCCGCTTCCTTTAAGAAAATCACACGTGTCGCATCATTTAAGTGCGATTATATATAGGTCGATATATACTTTTTAAAATTTTCCCATTCTTCTTTCGAAAAATGTCACATGTTTTGCCTGACCCAGTGTGTTTTTATGTATTTTATGTCCTTTATACTTTAAAAATTATTCCCGCCGCCCAGTATAAAAATGCCACGTGTGCTGTCTTTTGTACTCGTGTACGAAATGCAATTAGAGCATGTCTCTGTCCTTGATTCAATAAAAACCATCGTTCTCGCCCTCTAACAAGAAAATGACTGTTGTCCTGCCATGTCCACTGAGAGGACAAGTCCGTTTGAGGTTGTTGATTGTGTTACAGAGGTGTTTTTGAGAGTAAGGAGTGTTGTACGTTGTGGGTGGGGAGGGTTTGAAGTAAATTGCGTAATGTGATGTGATGCGGGATTTGGTTCTTTTGGTCTTAGGTTCATCTGTACGACTTTGAAGGAGAAATTGCCTGTCATGAAGGAACGCTTTATCGCAATTGCCGAATCATTGCCAAAACCATTAAGGTATGTGTCAACTATCACTTGGGAATCCTTCTTTGCCTATCGCATCACATTCCCCTCGCATCCTCCCACATCTCCGCAGTGAACCTCGGCTCGGCGTCGTCACCACACCACAACCAAGTCAATGGCTCAACGCACACAACCCACTCTCTTATTTACCTTCCGCGACCTCCTCTCCTCCCCGCTTCCGCATTGATAATGCTCTCATGTCATCCAATACACGGGCTCTAGGCGACTCCTCCAGTGCACAAATACAATTTAGCATGGATGTTCCAATATGTACTTGTACCTAATGTTGTAATGTGCATGACTATCGTTTCTTAATGCAGATGTACTGTACTACCTACATTACATTATTACAACATAGTTACATAGTAGGATTTTATTATCTAGGTAAATGCCTAGACCACGAGGGATATAATTCTTAAGGTTTCCTTGCCGTATTCGGTCGGAGTAGAATGCAGCAGTGGTATTGAGAACGTGTCTACAAATAGTAACTGTAGTAAGTAGTATTAGTTGATGTCGTTAGCCATTTATTATCCTGCTGGTTGATTGTATGTACATGTGAGGATGTAACATGTAAGAGGAGAGGCAGACAAGAGAGTAAAGAGTGTAAAGTACGCAGTTAGCTTACATTAGGTTGGGAAGTGCAGAATACTAACTCTTTTTACATGCACTCAAAATCACTACTCGCTCCATAATATATAGAAAGTATTACATTGAATACACAATAGTTATTATCGTTAGTAACTACTTCGGTTGCTCTGGTCCGCTCTGCTCTATAGCTTATGCATGTGTAGATGGAGAGATAGATGGCTATAGACAGGCCATTAGAGCAGATAGAGCTAGGTAAGAAAAAGCGATCTCCACCCTCGTCTGCTCATAACAAGAAAACGAGGGCATTAAAGAGCCGACTCCCCGTCAAGCCGAGCTGGAAGCCAACTCCGCGTTTCCGCCAACATTATCGCTCCCGAGATCGGAGGCTCCTGCACTCCCCGGCTCTCACTCCCTGACTTGACTTCGGCGAGCAGGACGAGGAACGACTCTATAACTCAGCCACACCATTATTAGACTATTAGATTGCAGTCGAGACTAATAGCCGATCCTATTGCATCATAAAGGGGAGAACATTAAGTGACCCTTTAAACGAGAAAAAGAGAGCATTACTACACGACACACACTTCTCAATAGCACATAATGCAAAACCGATACCAATGCAAGTACACACTGCATACCCTGTATAACTTACTTAGACTCCACACAGGCACCACAACTCTACAAATTGTGATTAGCATACAAAGAGTGTATCAAAACTCACGGCACACCACACCACACGCATATATCCTCCTTCTCCAAAGAAATACAAACGCATAATGGCAATTTACTACGAATTATTACATTAAGTACAACCTAGTACATATGTAATACAAAATGCAAGTCTCATTCTTAGTTCAATGTAGTAATAATGATTGTAGATAAAATTGAACTGTATGTTGTATTTTGTATTCTAAAGGAGGCTTAGGTGGAACGGAATTCCATTGTGCGTGTACAGTGTGCACTTATTTGATTGTGGTTTGCTTTGCATTGTCACATTATCAATGAAATGAGAATACTTGTTTAATAATACTTGGTTCGTGGAGTAATAATTGTGCGTGGATCTACCTACGCGTAATTTAAGTGCGTAGACATTAACTTCTATGTTTAGATCTTAGATTCGCGATGGATTAATCTAGTAGACTTGCATGTTGTGTTCTGTTGTGTTGTGTACCGTAAGTAATGCAGTCGTTGCATGTACTAATGTATTATATGGTGTTTTGTGTGTATGGCCATATGGAGGTCAATAGACGGTTCTCGTTGCATGTCTGAATTCGACTTTCTCCAGTAAAATGACCGTTTCTAGTTTCTCCATGCACTCTCATTACATGCTATGCATTTCAATAGCAATTATATCGTTAGAAAAATTAAACCCGCTCCCCATTCAGTCCCATTTGCATTGCAATGCTTATTCGTTCCTTCTCCAGGCCAGGTCCGGGCTGGGTGGCTTGGCTTAAGTGTCCAACTGCCCATTCTCACTCTGACCTGCCAAAGGAAAGCAATTATTCCGCTCAGAATACACACTACATATTAGGAGTAAGTAAGCTGTTGTGGGACACACTTTCCCCTCCTCGCTAATCCCTACCCCAACCGATTAACTCATTCTTGTAATTTTACGAGTTCTCCAACACTTTTATTGAGAGGAGAATGAGTGGGTGTGGGACGAGAGATTAGACCAGTTTCACTTTTATCGGCCAAGACGCCACAAACCAATCCAATATTATACACACTCACGATTACTTTTGATTTACACTGTGCTTCTAGGTACTTATTCATGTGCCATGAAATAAACAATGCATATCCATACTCCAGTCCACCTGCTCTTTGTTTCTATTGTTCTTTTCATTTGACAGCCATTATTGATGTCATCATTTACAGGTTTCTATGTTGTGTTCATTAGGAGGCAGAGCTGTAAATTATGCTCTATGGGTTTTCACCTTAATGCTTTAATGGTTCAAGTTTATATAGGATTATGCGTCGTTATTTTAACTTTCAGATTAAGTGCCACTATGTAAAAACGTAAGATGCTCGTTTACACTCAAAAATGATTTGTGCGTTTACTTATTTTTTGGTTTACATGTCAGCTTTCTCTTTTTAAGGCTTTTACAATTTTTAATTGTAAACATGCGACAACTGTTTCTTTCGCCTAGATACCTCTACAAATGTAAAAATCCCTCTCTCTGCTTACATTAAAAGAAAGCATTACATTGACTGCCGGAAATTTCCAGAAAAGTAATAACTTTTAAAAGATTTATTATAGGTATGCCGCAAATCGCAGTTGGGGAAATTCCATAGTAGTTCAAATTTTTTAGTTTTTGTTAAGGATGAATAGAATACACCTGGTGAGCACAGTAACTTTTCAAGGGATTTAGAAAATGTTAGCTAATTATGTATTCCAGAGGTACACATGGCGAAAGTGGAGGGAAAATGGTGCGTGATACATTTCTCCAAGATATATATTACAGATGTGTGCTTTGTGACTTATTTGCAGAGTATGTCCGAAATCCGGTTGTTGAGTGTACTGGATCACGAGCACGTGTTGGCCATGATAGCAGTGTGCAGTGAGATGAAGAAGCCTCTGCTGGCTTTGTACCCAGCCCCCGAGTGTGGTGATTTATGCTCCTTCCTCTCAAGACTCTCTAATACTCCCAGGTAAATAAACATTTCCAATTTTACGAGATGTCGATAAACACCACTAATATTCTGCACGTAGGTATCTGTCGGCAACACCGCTCCTCTCGCTAAACTCCACGCACTTACCTAGCCCATTTACTCTTTTCACACTCAGACATAAATATTATTACACTTTACACCCTTTCCCCGTAAAGTCGTGAATCTTGAAAACCTTTCATTCCTGGTGATGATAAATAAAATGATCAACTCTTAAAAATACGTACCGGGGCACTTAGCACAGTCCGTCGATTCATTTGATATAAAATCATCGTAAACACATCCAGAAAGGAGTTCCATTTCTTGCAGCTCAATTTCAATTTCAAGTGCTTTTGAAATCCTTTTAAAAAACATTTTGCCATATGAATCGATAAAATCGACCAGAAGAATAAAATTGCGTTTGAAGTAAATTATATTAGAATACTTATCTCTAAGGCATAGGTTGAAATGGATACAAATTCCTTTGTTTTGTGCGTATTTGTGACAAGAAGCAAAGAGATTACATTATAAGGTCTATGAAATCCGAAAATTGTTGACATGTGCGAGGAATAGGAAGCATTCTGTTTCTCGTTCCGTTCCAGCGATTTTTGAAAGGAATCAAAGAGATCTGTTGGATTTGAAATGCTGTTTAGCGACTGCATTTCTCTACCTGGTGATATTTGAACCCATTCTTCATTTCCATGCGAGAAGAGAAATCGGGTCCGGTTTATGCGTTTCGGTTGTAAAGTCTGGAGGAGAGATTTGGAGAGAGTAATCATGGCATTGCTGCGTCTCATTTCACCTCTGCGTTCCTTTGCTGGATGCGATTGAATGGAATTGGGCTGGAGTGGACGGGACAGGGAGGTTTGATTGATCGAGTCACATCTTCTCCAGTTCAATTCTGCTCAGTCCAGCCTGAGTGGATTCGAATCCAGTAGAATAATAGAAAAAGAGGGAATTCATGAAGAATGTTGTTTTTGTTTGTTTTGTTGTAGTTTGAGTTGGCTGCTGAGCGTGGGAGCCCAAATTGCATCTGGGATGAACTACCTGGAAAGCCTCTCTTTGATCCACCGGGATCTCGCTGCCAGGTTCGCCAGTCATTTCCAAATGCTTCTTTCCATTTCATTCCCTTCGCCGGATTTCATCGAAATCTATTTCGCCTCTCCTCCTCTTCTCTTGTCTGTCTTGACTCACTCACAATCACAGTCAACCCAAAGATAAACATTCTCCGCTACGCTATTTATTTATTAGCTGCGCTCCCAACTGCAGTCCCACACTCTATACACAATAATACAATCCTAAGTACAACCCTTGGTCTATGGACAAACAGGATATTGTATTCACCAAACGGTAATAATAATACCGGTTCACGGATTCTCCTTTTCCATCTTCTTCCCAAAATGTCATTTCAAGCTAAGCAATGCACAAAATCGAAATAATCGTGAGAATACGGCCCCATTCTCAAAGTAATGTATCACGATTTCCAATCTATTCACAAAGTATCAAAGTACAAGAGAATGCTACACTGTACCGTAAATACTCTATTATGAGGAGTACTGAAATAATATCTGTATTATTCTCAAGTATTTTCCAGGATTTTAAAGCATTTTTGAAGAATGTTAAATACTAAACCTTGCTTATGAAAACTCAGCAGTTAGCATTCAGTTTCTCAAAATGGGCGCGCACAAATTTAAATAAGTGTTAAGCTGTGCCAACTTGATTTTCATTAGTGTTAATTTTAGATTTACGATGAAGATTCATAAAATTGTTTTAAAAGCATGTAGAAATCTTGATAGGGCGACCGGTTCCCCTGAATAATTAAGTAGTTTTCATGTTAAACCCTTGGAAGCCTTGCAATAAGTTACCAGTGGTCCATATACACATGGTACTTGTGAGATTAGGAAGGATTGTGAAAGAAAAGAGACATTGGTAGCGATGAAAGTGGAGAGAAAGAAAGAGAGTGCGGAGTGTCCAGTAGTGTGGCGAAACTGGAGAAGATTGGATTGCATTAGTTGAGTGAGAGTTGAGAATAGCCTTGGAGACAAATGGAATGACTGGAGACAAGAGAAGAGATGAGAGTGTGTCGTAGTCGTGTGGACATGAATATTTGATGACTTGACCTTAGGAATTGTCTGGTGGAGCGGGAAGGGTCGATTCGGATATCTGATCTGGCGATGGCCTGTGAGCAGTACAGAGGCGATTACTGTCACACTTCCAGAGGTCTAGCACCTCTCCGTTGGTGGTCCTGGGAATCTATTCTCACTGTGAGTTCACTTATTTCCTATCTAACAATGCTACCCATCCGCCTCTTCGTCCTCGCTTTATTGTTATGGTCCATATCTACATAGCCACTACATAAACTTCGCAGTTACAATCTTGCAATCCCCTCTCCATTGTTGCTATCTCCACTCCTACTCTATTTACCCGGCTATTATCCATACTCGTAATTCTTCCCACTCCTCCAGTCCAGTCCGCCGTTTGAGTCACCCACAAATAAAATCTCCCTTTCACCAGCTAGTTCAGTCACTACCCCCAACCAGCAAATAAGGACCCAATATGCAAATAGCCACAGTCGAAGAATGGGTCACAATCAGATATTACCACAAATCAATAGAAATTACCTTCTTTTCATTCTTTGCACCGTCCGAACAACTCATTTTCACATCATTGCTCCACATTTGCGTATTCAGTGAAAAGCGCGTGATTTAAACAGTTTTCTTTCTTTGTTACTGGATTTTCTTTCAGGACGAGTTTACGATGCACAGCTCCGTGTGGTCATTTGGCGTAACTCTTTGGGAAATCCTTACTTTGTGTCGACAAAAACCTTTAGCTCACGTACCCGATCATCAAATCAGCACTTTGGCTGAGAAATACGGATCATCCGCAACAAATCAGGTCAGTTCCATAAAATTACTGTCAGGAGCAATGCTCGCCGCCCCGTTTCAAATGAAAATACAAAAAGATAACCAGATTGTTTATTATGGAATTTTCTATTGAGAAAACCTAATTATTTGGGATTTGCGATGCATGGTGAATTTTGATAGAGATTTTTGTTAACGCGATGTGATTTGTTATGTGAAGCAGCAAGTATGGCTGCCCCAACCGTTGCTGAGTCCACCGGAGATATTTGACTTGATGCGAGAGTGCTGGCAGAAGAATCCTCCGGACCGGCCCACCTTTCAGCACATTCACCTTTTCCTGGAGCAAAAGTGTTCAACGACCATATATCATGCTGTCTGAATTCAATTCCTTTCTTTGTCCGCATCGACGGCTTATGATAATCTATTCTCAAATACCGTAGCCAACCTAAGCCAAGCCAACTCTAAATACATTTCCTACAATCCTTAGAAATACTACTGACAACACTGAATCCAAAATCCAAGCTATAGCAGAAATTCTAATAACTTGTCCGTGCAATCAAACTCTTCGTGTCGTAAATCGTACTATGACCTATAACCTTATTATATACATACAGGTACCTCCAATACAAATACACCGACTTATAATATCCGACACATGAATGCTTAATGGTCGTGTACGTGTTGTGTATCCAAGGAATGATAAATAAACTCTAGTCTGACTCCGTGATCATTTTCCTACCGTTTTGACAAAGAAACTTAGAGAAAGCAGCAAGAAAATACAAATAGTGCATAGCAATGAATAATGGAGTAGCCACTACGAGAATAAACCGAATCGACTACTAAAATATGTATTAAATGAACGACAAATTCACAGTGCAATTGGTCAAACACAACTACTGACTTACATTTGCTTGCATATAGACTGCGTACTTTCAACAATTGCCCAGTAAATATCTCCAAATCGACATGTAGCTACTGACACATCGCAAAAATATAAAAAGTATAGAATTACCTATATTATACCCTCGTCCTTGTAGAAAGTATGCTCCATATAACATGTTAATACCAATATTCTACAAGTGAGTAGCTAAATATAAGTCCACTACTAATTATCTGTTAAGAAAGTGGTTTCGCTAAGTAAGTCAGAGAGATGAGAAAGTATAAATGGTATGGAGGTGTTTTGTCTGTCTTACCAACATACAGGTTGTAATTTGATATAAAAATTGTACCTCTAATCTCCACTAAATATTTTTAACCCTGTTTCTAAAGTCCACATACATTCATCGTTGTTTCCTGTTGATTGTAAACAGTGCACTCTAATAACCATATAACTCTACCCCTAAAAATACTAAAAACTATTAACTCGTGCTTATATTATCAATATCATTATCATATCCGTACTATCCGGTAACGCCCTTCACGTTTAAAACGATATTGTCGTGAACAGAATTTAAATTTATACATTTACTGTGAAAACAGGTGAATATTCGGTTATTAGAACAAAGATACATCCTTTCTTCCATTTTTACCATACCATGCCACAAGATATAGACGAGAACTACGTCATTAGACAACGGAAATAATACAAAAGTCGACTACTATACTTAATTAGGTACTGAATAGAAATATCTACTTTGTAGTGTATTGTTAGTTAAGTTAGCTAACTAATAAAGTGCTTTCGTCCTCAGTTGATTAACTGTGTAGTGTACTATAAAGTAAGCAGTGCTGCGTGTGATACAGATATAAAGTGACTTTTGTTACAATCGTGAGAACAGAAAACACGACACGGATGACTCTAGAAAAACTGAAAAGGAACCGCATTTATGAAACTACATTACTGGCCCAAACGAGAGGCTTTTTGGTTCTCTGTTCTACGTCTATGTACAAGGAAATTCTTCCCAACTTTCTAAAACCCACAAATGACCATGATTACAATAAAGTAAACGAATGAATTCTAGAATGTTGATTTTGATACTGTTTGTGTGACGCTTCGCGTACTGTAAACTGTAAAGTGTACGGTACACCGGCCTGGCCTTTATTGCTTGCACATGATCACTCGAATCCGAAAATGCTTAAATAGAATTGGTTCCCAATAAAAAAGTGGTAGGACAAGATTAGAGGTGTTAATTGGTTTTCCGAGTAGTCTTAGGTAATATGTTCCGGATCTCCCGATTTACATTTGATTTTTCGGGTAACTACTGTTCTGTGAGAATAAGCTTAACAGACTGCAAAGCCTTAGCGAGCTGCTCAATTTCTCCTTCGAGGGAAGTCATCTTTCCAATATTGAGCTCCTGCACGGCGCTCGGAACTTTGTCTTTGTAGTCGCTTTTCCTCATCGTTTCCTTCAACTTGCACAACTGTTGTTCTTTCGCTCCAATCTGTTTCTTTATCCTTTCTTCCTCCTTGGAAAGGTCGATCAATCCCTAAATTAAATGACAAAGTAGATTCTCCAACTTTGTTTCAGAGGCAGCCTGCCGAGCCGACAGAGCTCAACCCAACTAAGCCCTCACGCTAAGCTCTTTGTCAATTCATTTCATTCAGTTACGCTACATTATATTAGCCAAGCAACAAGATTTCTTTTGTACTCTAGCCCTGGCCTACCTTCAGCAAAATGTAGACCGTGCATTTATCCGTCACTACTGCTGCTGCACAGCCTCCGGGGGCCTCTTCTCCGCTACCAATCACCCGAATACTTTTAGAAAATGACAGCCCACACATCGTCGTCTGCTCCTCTGCCAACACACGGTTCACCGATTTGTCGCTATTAAACACGAACGCTGTAAATTAATATAGCCCTTTAGAAAACACACAAAACCTCTTTCCATTATATACTAAATTATTACTCTCCTTTCACCTGAAACATGTTTCTATTTATTTACCTTCCGTTTTCGTTTTATTCGGTAACTCATAAGTGGCTCGCGTTGATCGAATTGTATGTATGAGCTGATTCATGAAAGTCACTTGAGCTTCATTCTCTGGGCAGTGGAAGGATTTCAACAAATCATTTGTAGGGTAAGGGGCAACACAGATAGACGGTGCGCGACTAGCCTTCTCACTTTCGAACTGGGGTAAACGCTGCCACAACTCCTCCGTTAGAAACGGCATAAATGGAGACAGTAATCGAAGACCCGTTTCAACACATACCAAAAGAACATCTAAATGTATTACTTCATCATCGTCCACATGCGAACCTGGTGCTATGTCACAGAATTTCGGCTTCAAAGACTCCTGATTTACACATTTAAAAAAATTCTTTTGTTAGCACAAAGCGTTTTTAATGCACCACCAAACAATTTGTTTGCCACCATTTACAAGCCTATGAATTTCATTTTTCTGAAAACGATTTTATATGAAAATCATAGAAATATTATTCACTTTCCCACAAGTAATATCGTTTTCTCCAATCCAAATATTTTACTACTTTCCCCTATTCAATAAATCATAAATAAATAAGCGGAGAAAAGTATTCAGAGAAAACAATATCGTTAATGGAAAAGTGAATCTACGTATACTATGAGGTTTTTTTCCTGGTGATAATATATAAAGGAAATCTTAATTGTGACTGATTATTTTGATGGGTTAAATTCAATGATGATCATTTAACCAAATGTTTTAGTACATACCAAGTAAACATCACACAGGTCATACAACCAAAAGTTGTAAATCGCAGTAGTAGATTCTTGGAAATTATATTGCTTCAAGGAATCGTTGCAGGTACTTGCTGCTTTACTCAATCTACTCAGTATCCATCTATCCATTCGATCGAAGGAAGAAGGATCAACTCCAGCCTGGAAGAACAAAACCACCGTTAAAGTATGCAAAAAGGAATCTGACATAGTGATTGATTAAACATTTTCATACAGTAATTGGACTATTATTGCTTGGTTTATAGTCTCCCAAAGATAGGTATTGCATAGAAAACTTGACGGCATTCCAAATTTTATTACAAAAGAATCTGTAGCCCTGGACTCTGAGAACGTCTAAGTTTATATCTCTTCCTTGCGTCATGCATGCACACAGAGCAAACCGTAATGCATCCGTTCCTGGGGGACAACAAAAAAGTAAAAACGTGGCCGAACACGTTTTCATGGATAGCTGAATGATTTCCATTCATAAGTTTACTTACCGCATTCCGGAATTCCATTAGGGAAATCTTGTTTTTGACCCTGTTTCGCCTGTAAGTTTAAAATAAGAGTTGATCATTTTATTGGAGGCAACAGAGCAGTTGCAAGTAGTAAGTACATTGGAAGTGGAAATACATGAATGATTTGTTTCGCATACCTTTTCAATTTCCTTGGGATCTAAGTTACCTTCCTCTAGAGATTTCTGTAAATCTTCCAATGTCACTCCTCTGATCACATCCAATGGATCAATGACATTGCCTAGAGATTTGCTCATTTTTCTACCATGTGCATCTCGTACTAGCGAATGCAGAAACACATCCCTGGAAGTTAATATACAGTGTAATGCAAACCAGCTTTGGGTAAAACCATGTTAATTATTACAAGTACTCCTCAGTCAAAATCCATTATTTCTTATTACTTGAAAGGCTTCGTTTTCGTTAACGTTCCCCCCATGAACACCATTCGAGCAACCCAGAAAAACAAAATATCATGTCCAGTCTCAAGTAAATCTGTCGGATAAAATACGTCCAATTCCTCCGTTTTGTCTGGCCAGCCAAACACAGAAAAGGGGAATAGTCCAGAGGAAAACCACGTGTCCAGCACATCTTGATCCCGCTCCAGTTTTATTTGCTTAGCTGCTGGGAATTTTTCTTGAGCCTTTTGCATCGCTTCTTGCTCACTTTCCGCAGCAACCCACACCTCTGCAATGGAATCACAATATATTTTTAATAAAGATAAATTTTCCAGTACGGGAAAAATACATTTTATGGTAAATTGGTTTTATCTGTTTTGAAACACTAAATTTTTAACTATAAGATAAATATTGGAAATGAAAATAAAAAAATGAAAATAAAGTAAAGATGTACCTTCATCCAAATTATCACTCTCCTGAATGACTTTGTATGCAGGAATTTGATGACCCCACCTGAAAAAATGTTCATTATTATACATATTCATTTATTAAATGTGTAAATACAAAAATACAAAACACACCATAGTTGACGACTAATGCACCAATCTCGGATTCCAGTCATCCAATGAGTCCACGTCTTTCGATGTAACTCTGGAAGAACTCGGATGGATTCACTTTCGACGAGCTTCAATGCCTGACTTGCCATTTCGGTGCAATTGACGTACCATTGAAGCTTAAGAAGAGGTTCCACAATATCTTTAGATCTAGAGCAAACAGGAACAACCATAGGGTTGTCAACACAGTCCCGGTACAAATCCAATTTCTTTAATTCTGCAACAACTGCCTTTCGAGCATCGAATCTCTTCATTCCCTGAAATTCAAATATGACAACCAAGTGATAAAAATTGCAATTTATTAACACAGTTATGTACATATGAATGAAGAGTACCGAAAATTGTCCACAATTATTAAGCATATTGCCATCTTCATCCAGAATGGTAATGAACTGTAAATTATGTCGCTTTCCAACTTCGTAATCATTTGGATCGTGAGCAGGAGTGATTTTTACACAGCCTAAATAAAAGTAGTAAAATCACAATTTTATTTTTTTAAACCGATATACCTATATATATTTAGTAAAATATTTGTTCCATACCAGTCCCGAATTCTTTTTCAACCATTTCGTCAGCAATAATTATAAGCTTCCTATCCACAAAGGGATGTTTTGCTTCTTTGCCAACTAGGTGGGCGTATCGTCCATCTTCGGGATGAACAGCGATAGCCACATCACCCAGCATAGTTTCCGGACGTGTAGTAGCAACAACTATTTCGGTACTATCATCGATCTAAATACAATTTTATTACCGGATTAAATTATTTTCAAACAAATTGAAATTAATTTGCTTATTTTAACTTGCCTTGTATGCAAAAGATGTAAGAACGCCAAATTCGACTTTATCCTTATATCCAGGAACAGATAAGTAGGTTTTACCAGGTAATTCAATTTTATCGACTTCAATATCAGATATACAGCTTTTTAAAGTACAAGACCAATTAACCAATCTGTCGGAACGGTATATGAATCCCTAAAACAATAAATGAAAAATTAGTTTTGTTACTCTACTCTTTAAAATGCAACTGTAGCTAATTTAATATCAAATTGGATATAAAATGAATTACCCATTCGAAAAGTGAAACAAAGGCCCTCACAACAGCTTTAGATAATTTTGGATCCATAGTGAACGATGCACGATCCCAGTCGGCTGAAATTCCCATCCGTTTCAATTGTGTGTAAATTCGATCTCCCTTCTGTTCTTTCCATTGCCATACTCGCTTTGTGAATTCTTCTCTTCCGAGATCATGTCTACTTTTACCTTCTGTTCTGGCTATAGTCTTTTCAACGACCATTTGGGTAGCAATTCCAGCATGGTCACATCCAGGAACCCATAGTGTAACCTTTCCGGACATCCGATTCCTAATTATTATAATTATGAGCATTACTAAAATGTAACCTTAAAGCATCCAGAAGGTTGGGAAAAGAAGTAATATCGTTATCGGGAAAATCGGAAATCTAGGGAAATGGTGAATTCTGGTAAAAAGAATACTTTATGGAGAAAGTGGAGAAAGCTGGGGAAAGCCGTCACAAGAGACATTTTACTTTCTGGATGCTTCAATACTTCCGGATTACGACGGTTAAAAAATAAAACTTACCACCGAGTTAATGTATCTTCCAGACTTGCCATTAAAGAATGTCCTAAATGAAGAGTTCCAGTGACATTTGGTGGAGGGATGACCATCACAAACTTTCCCCTTTGTTTGATAGCTTGCTCTAAGGTTTTGTCCCCCTGTGGATTGATAAATTAAACCTAGTGCTCTATGATAAAATAAATATCTAATTCTAATCTTAATTTTCTAATTAAGCGTACCAGTCCGTATTCAGGTTTGAAAAATCCTTCTTTTACCCACCAGGGGTACCAAACGGCTTCAACATAATCTGGGCTATAAGAATCTGGTAGTGGTCCATCAACAGGTTTTTTTGTGCCAGGAACAACATTCTCCAACGTTTTTAAAAGTTCATCAGCAGTTGGTCCTCTCTCTTTCGTTTTAGTTTTTTCGGGCTTAGCTTTTGCCGCTTTGTCTGCCGGTTTTTCTGCACCCCCTTGTTTTTTACTCTCTTGTTTTTCTTGGAATTTTTTCATCTTCGCCTCTTTCTCCAACTTTTTCTTGAGTTCTTTTTCTTTTTTCGCAGCAAGTGCAGCGTCTACCTCAGGGATGGCCTGGTCCACTTTCAACTCTTTTGTAATTTTATCAGGCATTCTCTCGCCCTCTTCCAACTCCACTGGACCATCTTTTACCTTGTACTTTCTTAGATCCTTTTCAACAGTAGGAATGTTGCCTTCCACGGATTTCCTATACTCCTCTAAAGCTGCTGCTCTTTCTTCACTAATTTCTTCTTCTTCAAATTTAAATTTTTCATCCTCTCCCTTAGGTAAGACGGAATCTCCCTGACCAGCTGTCTTCGTCTGTTTCTTTTGTGACATCGTTTCAAACCTGTGGGAAACCAAATGTACAATAGCAAGGTTATAAATAACGTTTTTATTTCTTAATTTCGGATTTCAGTCAATTACCGATTTGCACGATAATAGTATTTCTATCTATATATTATCTTTTATGGCTCACACTAACAGATTATAAATGACTCCACAACCAAACTCGTTCAACTCTTAAATATTTTAATTTCTACAAAAATATGCAGCAATGAGACTAAGGACGCATAATTCATAAAAATCATTTTGTCAGTAATCCATTTAGCTGTTACATTAATTTTGACAGATTGTCAACCTTATGGATGCTGTCTTATAAGCCGTATGGTATCGATTTTTGCCAAAAGTTTGAAGAAATTATGGATTGTAAAATTTAAATGTATGTATAGAAAAATTACCAGTTGTTATTGGAATCTTCGAATGATACTTTCCAAATTCCAGGCCTTCCGGTCTGCCTGCTTCCAGGATTCGATAATGTAGGGTACTTTTAAATCTTGAAGACACTTTTTCCTTTCGGTTCACATGTGTATTTGGAAGGCCTGTCCTGTCTTGCTTTATCCAGGGGCCGGGCATAGGAGCAATTTTTTGGGGAGTACTGAGACTTTAGCATAGAGTTGACTCCAATGACGTCAGAGGGACATAAACCCTGCTAATACATGGAAAGTCCTATCTCTTCTGCTCCCGATTAGGGGATTTGTCTACTTCGAAACTAAAAACTGATGAATTACTTATCAGCTAACTTTTCGTGATCTATCCAACCCCACTTTCAAAAAATAAATACTCGCATTTTTAATATCCCCATTCATTTTTCCCTATCTAATAAACTCAATGGTATAAGGAGGCAAAATGAGATTGCAAAACAGAAGAAATTGGCCGAATGCCCTCACCCGTATATATATATTTCTACCACCCTGGCTTTATCTAGATTTCTAGATCATGACACTTACCTGCCAACTTTACACGAATCATACGGATTGAATACTAGAAATGCGCGAATTTGAATGTCAGAGTATGCAGTGCAGTCATTGATATATGCAATCTACGTATGAATTGCATAATACCAAACTAAGCAAATGTTCGAACTGCAGCACACTACAAACATCATACGAGATATCCTTGAGAAGAAACAGCCGGTATTTCAAAAATCCTCATGTATCAACAAGATATTTTATTTCACCTAAGATCATTATCACACTTGCACACGTGTAGAAAACTTATTATTTTTTATTAGCAATAATATGTCAATGTCAAGATAGAGATTAGAAAACTAGTAAGGGTCATCTCCGGAAGTTACCCAGTTGTTGTGTTTGTCACTCATTTCCAGATCCCTTCCTTCAATAATGACAGGATCAGCACCTTTATCATTTAAAATTTTGGCAGAATGTCCAGTCTCCAAAGCCAGAACAAGCATAATGACTTTAACTCATGGAATTGTGGAAACTCCGGTAAGTTTTCGCAATTCACTTGTTACCCTCTTAATCCCCCCTTTAGTAAGCATACAAAATGGTTTGTTCTTTATTGTGCGAGGAACGGTCTGATATTATGCTTATGCAAAGGTGGTTATTTTTTGGTAGCTTAAAATAGTATAATTCATAAAACTGTTCTTTAATTTTTACAGGTTTTCATGCCGGTGGGAACTCAGGTGAGTAGGCTTATTCAAATCAAAACTATCACTTAAAATGCCAGCTTAGGTTTCAATTAAATATTTATTAATAGTCCTCTAGTCTAGAGTTAAAGGGTGGTAAATCTCAGGCAGATTTGTTTATTTCGTTTTCTAAAAATAGGGTACACTTAAAGGAATACTTCCAGAGCAGCTAGCCAAACTGGATTGTCATCTAATGCTGGGAAACACATACCACTTAGGAAACCGACCGGTAAGTTTTTAAAATCGCAATTCTCAAAACTATTAAAATCAGTCAAATTGGTTAAAACGAATGAATGCTAGGAAATGAAAACTCTCTCTCCAGATGGCTTTAAAACATCAAACACATAAAGTACTATTGTTTTTGCAAACACTAGGGCCCTAAATTGGTGAAACAAGCTGGAGGGTTACATAATTTTATGAATTGGTCCCGGTCTTTGCTAACGGACAGCGGAGGCTTCCAAATGGTATCACTATTAGATTTAGCCGAAATATCAGAAGAAGGGGTTGAATTCAAAAGTCCTTATGACGGGTCGAAAATTATGTTAACCCCTGAGGAATCTATCCACATACAAAACGACCTTGGTGCAGATATCATTATGCAATTAGATGATGTTTGTTCGAGCACAACAACTGGAAGTAGAGTAGTTGAAGCAATGGAAAGGACCCTCAGATGGTTGGATCGTTCTATTGCAGCTCATAAAAATCCCGAAAAGCAAGCCATTTTTCCAATTGTACAAGGTGGTCTGGATGCAGAGCTTAGAAAAAGATGTGCACAAGAAATTGTCAAAAGGGAGTCTTTGGGAGTAGCGATTGGAGGATTAAGGTATAATTTAGTGTTTAATTCGTATTATATCAAATTCATTTCGTATAGGCATTCATTAATATGCTTTTGAAAAATAGTGGTGGCGAATCTAAGGACGACTTTTGGAAAATGGTTCATGTTTCTACAGAAATCTTGCCAAAGTCTAAACCACGGTAAGTAATATCACTATACAGAAGGCTTTTTCATCAATTCGTTTTACTAATATTCAATTTTAAGTAACTATTTGGAGTAAAAAGTGTTTTTCTTGATATTACAGGTATTTAATGGGTGTAGGATACGCAGAAGACCTGGTAGTATGCTGTGCGCTTGGTGTGGATATGTTTGACTGTGTTTTTGGAACCAGGACAGCTGTAAGCTTATTCAGATGGAAACTCAAAAATAAGTACTACCTGTAAGCGATTTTAAGAAATAAGATTTTTTTGATTTTTGTAGCGCTTTGGCTGTGCACTTACCTTTGCCGGCCAATTAAATCTGAAACACAATAAGTTCAAAATGGACTTTGGTCCAATAGAAGAAGACTGTACATGTTCAACTTGTCAGGTTTACACAAGGGCCTACTTGCATTCTATTGTGACTCATGAAACCGTAGCTTGTCATCTACTTACAATTCACAACGTTGCATTTCAGGTAGTTGCTCTGTCTTAAATAAAATAAATAAAATTGTAAATTAAAAATATTGATTATGTTTAAATGTTCTACGTATTTCACTTTTCAGATGACTTTGATGAAGAGAATACGGGAAAGCATAAAAGCAAATTCCTACCCCGCATTTGTAAAATCATTTATGAAAACTCTCTATCCAGAAGAAAACTACCCTCAGTGGTCTAGTGATGCATTAGCAGCTGTCGGGATTCCATTGAAATAAAATAAGTCTTTCATTTTTGTTTTTTAACTTAGTTTGTTAAATGACTCACATTGTATACTTAGAGTTCATAATATTAATAGTATTTATTTGCAAAAGTCAAAATATTTAAAATAAATTGCATTAGTATCGAGATCATTCAATGCTAATTTTAAAGTTTAAGGATTAGTATTTGCATAAAAATGGTCCTTTATTTCTCTAGGTAAATAGCTCCCCATATTCGTTATGTGGGTAAGTACAAGCAGATTCATCAATTCCAGGAATGTGTTATTTAATAACTGTGGAAACTCAGTCAGTTCTCATTGTCAGGGATAAAGCCTCATTAGTTCCCAAATTCTGCTGTAGAGATTTTGCTTTTTCTGCATAGCGATTTCGCAAATACTGATTAAATTGATGTAAACCGTTCTTGCCAAGTATTCCCCCTCTGTATGTCAATTGAACGTACGCGTCATTTCTTTCCGCTAGTTGAACAACTCTAATAATTATATCAAGTAGAGGTTTCTTTGTTTCGCACGGAAGAACATTATCGGGTTCAGATTGACTAGTTGTAATTGTAACGGGGGATTCATCAGTAGTTGATGTAAGTTCTGAAGTCACGTCCTCGTTGGTACTTCCCTTTGGTCTTTTTGAAGGTGATTCATCTGGTGCAGAATTTAAGGCCTTGTTCATTCTTTCCCTTCTGCGTTTTCGCTGATTAGTCCACAAATTTTCATAAGCTACAATATGTATCACCCACCCATAGCAGCATTTGACACGCTTTCCCGAAATATTGATTTCTGTAAGAAATCCAAGTATCACGTTTTCCAGATCAACCCACTTTGGAATATTTTCTATATGATTTGATATATCTGAATCTTTTGGGGCCAACAAAATGTTTTCTTCGAAAGACCATGCAATGAACCACCGGGTAGTTTTTCCGCAAGTAATTTCGTCCGTTAAAAAGTTAGCGATTCCCAGACGCCAAAATTCTTGCTTTATGTATTTCATATGACGAAGTACTCCAACCATACTAGTGAATATCCTAAATCATAAAAGTTAGGATTAATAAGTTCAGGTAGTTGATAAATAAAGTATGCAACTGATAAATGTCTATGCTTAGTTACATTATGTTGTGTGCATAAAGCTGTGATTCCCTGATCATTTTTGTTATGAAATGAACTTCGCCACCCTGAGTACTTAATTCACTTTTGATTCCTGTCTGTCCGCCACTAGGAGTTGAACATTGATTATTACGTCGTTTTCCAATATCTTCATCCTCAGCGAAATAAGGAGGGTTGCACATGGTAAAAGTTAACTTCTTTCCTTTCAGCATACAGTCAATATCAGCAAATACTGCTTCACCTGTCACTTTCATTACTAAAATACAAAATATACAAAATGCTGTACACAAATAATTTTGTAAAATATTCCAATGTCTAATTTTACAGTATTACTTCAGAATGTGAGTAAAATATAGTAATTTAGAAAATTAGTATAAAAATATAGACAAATTAAATTACCTTTTATTAAACCTTGCTCATCGTTACGTTCCACATTTTCAACTGCACATTTAAAAGGCTCTTCTTCTGCTTCGGTGGCTATCATGCTCCATTTATTTTTTCTAGCACCGAGTAACGCATAAATTGAGGAAGGACCTGTACCTGAATATGATTTATTACGGTTTATTTTTAAAAGACAGGGTTTCCTTTGAGCTTAAGTTTTCTTTGCCATTAAAACTAAAGACAGCAATTAATTGACTCAAAATGTGGTTCTCATATTTGGGGATATAAATTCACATGACAAGGGAGAAAAGATTTGTAGAGCTTTTTTCAACTTTTCCATTTTAGAGACCAATTTTGTAGTATGCCAAAAAATTAATTATATACATATAGTTAATTCGTATAACTAAACTTACCAATATCTATTCCCACCACTTCATTACGATTGCAATCGTAGTATTCAATTAAATCTTCAATCCATAAAATGTAATCAAGTCTGGACGGTATTCTTGGAACCAACATCTCTTCTGGAAATTCCACATTCAAATTAAAGTCCTCCAATAATAATGCTTTAGCAAGGGCCCTTAGTGCCTTTGGGTCTTGGAAGTCTATTGAGTAGTCACCTTTTTCATTCTAAGGAAAAGATAAAACAACCGATTGAAATTACTTTCTTTTGACGTTTCTTCATACGTAGAAGATTCTCTTTTCCAGAGACTGGTATGCAAAGTGTTTTAAGAGGGAGATCCCCATTCTTTTATCAACTTTCACCAACTTTCCCAGCATAGTTTTTGAGGTGGAAAATATATGGATGCTAAAACGTAAGCGATTTGGTGTACAAGCATTTAAAACTTTTATTATGTAAACTATCCATGCATGTTGTTTAGAAAGGCAAGAAGTGAGTATAAATTATTGCAATATAATCAACTGCGTTGTTGTAATTACCAGTACGAAGGGAGCTAAAAAGTCGTATTTCTTTCCCAGGTCACGAAATTTCGGCCTACTTCGATAAATGTTTCTTTCGTGCATTGTTACTGACAAAAAAATCTCAACTACTATGTTGACTGCCCTAATGACAACGCAAATACCGTAAAAACTCTCAAGGAATTGAACACGCGTTACAAGGACCGTTCAATACAATGTTAACAATGGTAAGTTCTTTCTTTGAAGAAAGCTATAGAAAGTGAGATTGCGAAACGAATTATAGAAAATAATGAAATCGACTTCCACTTTCGGAGATCTTGAACAATGGTGGGAAGAATATCGGCACTATAATATTTCGCTGTTGACGAACATGTGTACAGGTTTTCAACGTGCCCCAGTTGTTGCTGTGCATATCCAGTCTCCTTACTGTCCTTTTACTCCTTCTTAGCCATTTAGGGTTCAATAGAATGGCATCCATGGCCAAGTATTGGAGTGATGGAGAATGCACCACTTATGGGGTGCTGATGAAGCCTCTGTTGTAGGGAGATGGTGAGTGTCTCAGTTATGGGGTGCTGGTGAGTGCCTCAGTTATGGGTTGCTGGTGAATGTCTCAGTTATGGGGTGCTGATGAGGGCCTCAGTTATGGGTTGCTGGTGAATGCCTCAGTTATGGAGTGCTGGTGAATGTGGATGCTCCTATCACAGTTTTGGGGGTATATGGGCATATGATATGCACCACAATCGTAATTAGGGCATTGAATATGAATACTAGTAAGAATCATTCATATAATATATTTAATGATATATATCTCATATATTACATAAAGCAGTTAGTTACTAGTATACACTTTGCATATTTAGAGGAAAGGAAAACTATGTTTTCAAAAAGGTATTTTCTTAAACAAGATGGGAGGAGGCATTTAATCGATTGTTAGTCGGCTAAGGCTTACGATGTAAAGTTAGTCGCATTAATTCTTGACTCGATTGAAGTTTTTGACTAAAAATAATTTTTGTTGACAACAGTTAGTTATAAGTTTATACCTTTCGAGTACCATTTCGAAATTTTTAAGGGAGTAGTTCCTACAATAATATTTGAAAGTATTTTTCGTATTGCACTAAGGAAAGGAAGGTATACGTCTCATTGAGGCGTGATGGTTCGAAGCGGCGATAAGTATGTGTGATATGAGGTATGTCTGTAAAGTACAAGTTTGCGTGGATAAGTGTTTCTGGCTGATTTCTAGACTGGTGGTAAGACAAAAAATGCCATATGATAAGTAATGACAGTTAGGGAAATATATTTCCAAGGTGCCAAAAATGCTATGGAGTGAGGGAAGGAGCTTGGAAGAGGACATTGTGCCTAAGAATAGATATGAACTATTTTCTCAACTCATTAAAGTCGCCTTTTAAAAATGAGTTGTGTTTGTAAGTGTTCCAAAAATTGAGACTGGAGTGAAGCACCACTCACAAGTCTACGGAGATCATCAGAGTGAGATGATACGAATCGAAGGAAATGGATGCAGTGCAACTCAAGCACGCTAATAATAATACGGATACGCTCTCACACCTTCTCTCAACAAAACCCTCTCTGCCTACTTTTAGTTTCCTTTCCTTTGCCAACCGTCAAATCTAAATAGTAAGTAGGTAAAAGTACGTAGGTATGCAAATTTACAATCACACCACTCTTTACTGGCTTTACTCTACATCTTCCCAGCTTACACGGCACTATTGTCAATGTCAACGTGCTTCAGAACATTCATCATGATTTCAAAAGTGAAAAACGCTGCAGATATTGGGTTTCCTTTTGTGTACTGATGTATGGGGTGCATGACTCAGGAGCTTCACTTGGCTGGGGTCTTAGCACAACTTTTCCCCGTCCTCATTTCCTCCCCATATATCTTTTAGTGCTTGGTACCCATAACTAGCTATGAAAAATGAAGAACGTGAGAGCATCCATCACTATTACATAGAGGAAATACCGTAAAGCTTAAATTTACCTGAGGTTATAGTCAAACTATTTCTGCATTATCCCAGTTGTAATTACACTTCGTACCAACAGATACACCTTAATTGTAAGTCCCTAAAGATATACAGATATCCCCGAGACATTTTTCATTTTCGAAAATTAATTAAATAGAAACATTTTCATTTTACCGAAAATAAAGTCATAAGCAAGACCTGTAACGCTTAAGGTAGGACTTTCTTAAAGAAAACATTCTTTTCAACTTTACCAACTAGGTTCACGGTGTTGTGATTTTCAACTTACATCAACAATCAAATCAATGCAATACAAAAGCATGTACTGAAAATATGTTACACCCTGTACGAATGTGTAATACCGGAGTATCCTGTTTGCCAGCAAAGTTTTGCGTCTTAGGTATGTTAAGTTATGTTAAGTATGTTACTCTGCTGCAACTGAGTCCAACTGATTTTTTCTGAAATCCAGCTCACCTTTTTCTATTTTTCATACCTCATGCCTCATATGCTTACAAGTATTTTAAATACATATAATTTTTCTCAATATTAGTGATTTTGTAATTAATTTACTTGTATAAAGAATTGGTGCATTTGAGTACACCATGTTATTTGTAAATAGTAAAGGCTATAAAGAAAAAGGTCAAGTTTGTACTACACATTTGATTTACACACTTGCTTTTATTGGTCAAGTTGGCAAAGATGTGAAAAATGATTTTATAGCATTGGTATGGGAAGGGAAGTCTGTCTGAGAGGGAAATGCCGATGACATGATGCCGCGTTTGGTTTTGGGCTACACATGGAATAAATATACATTGCATAATTAGGTACAGAGCTAAGTGCTTATAAAAAAGTGTAGTTTTAAGCTACGCTGGGAAAGCACACATATGAAAATGTGTGAAAGATACGATTAGTATTGCTCCGAAAATAACGCAATCCTGAGAACTGCAAGTAAGTGAGTTGAAGATTATTATTGCAAGACGAGTTTCATGTGCGGAGTGAATATAAATATAGTTTTGTTCGGTATTTGGTTTATCCTTTTCCAATAAGTATATCTATCAGAGAGTGGTAGAGTTGGTTATAGCAAATATTTGTGAGATTTGCGTTGGAGACTACCTTGTAAGAGAAATGGTGAGCGAGCAGCCGAGCAATACATAACTCTGGTATGCATATGTGCTGCTGTGTCTCGTCTACTTGTCATGGGATGACTTGGCCGGAGCTGGCATGGCACCTCATCCCAACCCGCACCCGCACCCGCACTCTTCTTTCAGCCACCCCGATTTTGTCTTGATAGCCACCGTAGCGAGAAATTACGTTGTGTTCCGTCAAGTTACTCTTTCCTTAGCTGTCTCTCCCGCGAGTCCCGTCCCACGTCCTTCCACCTTGGCTTCCTTCCTCCTCGGCCACTCAAACCCTTAACCCACGCCTTATACAGCAGCCCTCGAGCTCCCCACCCCCACCGCTCTCACTCCAGCCTCAACCGCCCGGCCACCAGTTCACTTTCTCTCATCTCCTCAGCCTCTTCTTTCGGCCACCTTCCTTCCAACAAATCTATTTGAATCACCACCGTCGATATGGTAAGAAATTCTTTTTTCTTTTATCAAAATACTACATTATCTAGGTCCTTGCCAAAATTTCCAGCATCAACACTCAAGCCAACTTAACCAACAGAGAGCAGATGTGCAAAATACTAATGCAGTTTAATACCATAATTTTTAAGCCGTAATTTTAGGGAACATTTAATACACACCGATTAGCCAATTTTATTGCGGGGGTGGCCGTTTAGTGTAATTTGTTAAAAATGTTCATTCTTACACGAATATTTTGTTTCCAAATATATTGCTCACAAATCTTTGTTGCAATGCTTTGTTAAAACTTTCGTTTATGGTGGCACTATAGTGCAATGCTTCAAAATTTCGTCGGTGATCACATTTAGGTGATAATGAGGGCTACCATCAGTATAAATGTGACCAAAGTCAACATGTACTACGCACTTCTGGCCTTCACCATTTTCATTTATTACCATCGCGTTTCAAATAACCCAATCGTTTTCTTAGGAATCAGTTAAGTTTTAGTGTTCAATGTTCATCAAATACTTATGCAGACATTTGCAAGAGTAAAATTGAATATGGAATTCGGAAAATGCAAAATTAGAAAGTATCGAAGAAAACTGCATACATTGTATATCAATATTTCATACTTCTTGATGTTGATTGATTTATTTGGGATACCAATATGAGGTCGCGTCGTCGTGACCCAAATAATACTACATTACATAGATAGCCTTGAATGAACCTAATAATAATTTTCGTTCTCTTTCAGGGCGACACGGAAAAAGAGCAGAGTAAGTCATTTCACTTCACTTTGTAACAAGATCTACAATAAATGAACTCCATTCTTGTATATAGATGCCTGGCTAAAGAGTATTTAAATATTCAGCATTTTTCAGTTTCCTTCAGTTTTTACTTATCTGTATGCGCAGAATATGTATAGGTATATGTAATGTAATATGTACATATTACCATATACGGAACAGTGCTTTTGTGGTATCAGCTTTATGGTAATGTTAGCTAGCCTGGTATAGTCAGCACGAGCAGCAAGAATGGAGAGCAATGAATACTAGATAGGGCAATTTCTGACTTGCTTAAGTTTTAGTAGCCATTTAATCTATCAAATTTTAGGTATGGGACCGATTTAATTATCCACTTGTCTGTTTTATGTAACAATTAGTGATGCGGAAGGCGTTCGCTATGTTTGATCAAGGCAAGACAGGATTCATAGATGCTAGCAAAATTTCCACTATTCTCAATACAATAGGCCACACGTTTGATGATGAAGAGTTACAAGCCCTCATTGAAGAAAACGACCCTGGAAGTATGTACAATTTGACTATATCCAAAGTTAGGGGTATTCGAAGTTGTATTCGAAGTCATGTACTGGATTCGGTTTTATACACTTTACATCATTACATATCACCATTAACCCGGGCGACATAACGATTTTATGCAAATAAGTAAGCTAGCAAGTATAAATTACTAACAAGGTAATTTGTAGCATAAATGGACAGGGCTCAAAATATATATACGTTATTTTTGCTTTTCATATTTATAACATCTTTATAAAAATGTGTGCTTGCTGCCTGCTTTTTACGCTACAGTTTTAATAAAATCACAAAGTTTCTAATAAATAAGTTTGGGTTTCTAGATTTGTAGTTTCTAGTTTATACAAAGTGTTGCATACAAAAACTAAAAGCATTCAATAATAATTGCTTCCTAAATACTTTGCTAGTGTTAAGAAAGTTAAGATCGACAACATTCTGAGAAAAATGCCCAGATATTTTAAATGGCATGATTCTTCGATTGTCACCTTAGGAAATTAGAGATATATATTATAGATGAGAAACTACAGCTTAGTTAGAAATATTAATTGAGCCGATCAACTTGAGAATTCTCATTCTCGAATTCCGACGAAATTTTAATCTATGATGGTACTGTGCAATAAACATTCCTATGGACTTAAATCGAACTGCCGTGATAGGAATAAGAATGAGAATAGTCTGAATGAAAATCCTACTTTCCTACTTTCTCCATTGTTCTCCATTGAGACAATGGAGAAAGAAGGGAGAATTTTAGTGTGTACAGTACAATGTTATGTTTATTCCTTCACAGTTGCATGTTATTTTATTCTAGTGCTCAGACAAATTGCCCTTCCCTTCAGTTGTACATCTAAGAAATATGAGTGAGGCAATCGAATGAATTGATGGTATGCCTAGTAGCTATTTTAAATTGGAATAAAAGGAAGTAGAAGTTGTACAAATGATGTTGATGTATTAAAGTAATTGGATATAGTGAGTTGAAAGTAAATAAGTATCATTATGCAGTATAGGTTTTTATTTAACCACGTTTAAGCAATGTTTTTTCACAGCGGCAACAGTGAAGACGAAGTACCGCTTGTGTCTTTGTTGTTACATTACATGAAAATGTGCTTTGCGAGTGTTTTGAAATTTTGCTTACGCTTTAGAAGATACTTATTGGTATAGTTAGTAGTTACAATTATGAGTAATGCCTGCAGTCTTTCCTAATATACATGGTTATGTATGTTTGTTCTGTGGAGTGGAATTGGTTTTGAGTATTTGCGAAGAAGGCAGTTCATATTGGTTGAGATTAGCGTTATTTACATAATGGCAAGTGCTGCTGGAAGGAAAGGTTTGGAAAAGAAACGAGTTTTGATTTTGGACAATTGCCAATGTTACTAATCTTAAGCAATTCTGATCCAAAGATGAGTAGATATTTCTAGTATTATTGGAATGAGTATTTCTTAATGTGTGATCTATATCTGTGTGAGAGGGGATTCTATCGAGTCAGAAGAGCCACTCTTTCCCGTTTTATTACTCCACTCCGCACTCCACACGTTTGGGTTGGCTGCCACAAACACACAACACGTCATCGTCGTCTCGACAAGACAACTCACTCAAATCTCTAACTAGCTCACAAAGAATTCTTCCTTATCTCCCTCCGAACTCATAACTAAACTCTTCTCTTACATTTATTATTTAACATATACGTTTAAATATCTCAGAACGCTCTTTCTAGACCGATGCTTATGTTAAGTTGTACGCAGCAATAATCCCGTAGGAGTTTTACATACCAATAATGTGCCTTGGGTTACTTATGGCATTATCAATTCTAAGATTATGTACTCACAATCAGTTCGTGACACTCAAAGCTCCACAAATGCCGAAGGTACAAATCTTCGGTCTATTATGTAGTTTATAAGCCTTTGCATCACCGCTTTTGGCTTCCATCTTCCAATTCTCATTACTTACAATATACGAATAATAATAGTCAGTTCACAGACTGTGAATAACATTGCTTACTAATTGTTTACATATTTATTTCATTTCACTTTGCAGCATTCACTTTACATGAGCATAAAAGATGTCCCTTTACATATGAAGACACGATAACATTATAACATTTACATATACTAGTATATAGATACAGGGATATATGTATAGTACTAACCCCATATCTTCTTGCTTATTAAAACTTATTATGAGCTGAATCATTAAGGAGGGCTAGACAGTTGTTCTACTCCAGAAAAATTGCCTCAGATTGCATTTATTGTCAAACTATAAAAACATTTTCGAAATGTTTTCTCCAAGCGGATGACTATTTGGCTATTAACTCTGGAAATAGCCTATATATTAAAGCAGGAGTTTTGGGAGAGTAAAGTGGAAAAGTATTTAAATGGCCGTGATTTAATCCTTCCATGCAAATGAATGATATCCGCAGGAAAGAGAAAGTCTGCGGACTAATGAAAGTCGCAGGCGGCCAATATATATGCAAATGAAAGTCGCAGGCGGCTAATATATATGCAAATGAAAGTCGCAGGCGGCTAAAATATGTGCAAATGAAAGTCGCTGGCTGGTAATATTAGGGCAAATTAACAAAGCAGGAAATGATTTAAATTAGCATGAAGTGCAACTGTAGACTGAAAACAATGTAGTTAGTTCGATTGTTTAGCAAGAAATATTTTTCTCCCACTCTCTCAACTGTCTTTATATTCCTTTTGTTATAACGGTTTCCTATACAATACATATGTTTAGAAAACCGTTAATGCTTAATGATAACAGTATAATAATACAGACATGTATGTCTAATGTCGGGTAATGTGGCAGTGTATTGCACATATTGAGCTTTACTGTTTTTCAGTAAGTCAGGTCTTGTAAGTGTCAGCAATATGGTAATATCATGAAGTAATAAGGTGGAAGGACAAAGCGTGACTTGGCTTTACAAACTGTAATGATTGTCTTTGCACTCAAGTTTACAGTCCTCACTAATACTGTCGTATACCTTATCTTTGGTTTATTTTTACCTGTGGATTAAGGGTAATCCACTGGTAAAATTCGTATTCATATTTTAATTGAACTATTACCAGGCTTCTACAATTATTGCTGCTGCAGAAAATTCAACGACAATTTCTGATTAAATATATGCATTGCAAAATTCATGCTAATTTAAATCATTTCCTGCTACTTTCATTTGCCCAAATATTGCCAGCCTGCGACTTTCATTTGCACATATTTTAGCCGCCTGCGATTTTCATTTGCATATATATTAGCCGCCTGCGACTTTCATTTGCATATATATTGGCCGCCTGCGACTTTCATTAGTCCGCAGACTTTCTCTTTCCTGCGGATATCATTCATTTGCATGGAAGGATTAAATTTTAGTCTATTTAAATTTTTGTAATTTATCAATGACAATTCGAAATAAATGGCATACCATAGTTATTTTCTTTTTTGGGGGGTCTTAACAAATATATTTATCAAAACTTTGCATTACGTGCTTTGCAAATAAGAAAAAGTTTACATGAAAAAATCCAAAGTCCTACGTTACTGTGCAAATCAAATCAATTACATCCATTGACCCATACAGACTTCTTGGAATTTATGCATATCCATGAATCGTGGCGAGTCCTTCTTAATTGATTGTGGTGTTGGTGTTTTGCTATTTTTCTAAATTAGAATGATTTTAATGTTAAGGTACGGGGAAATTGAATTTTGACGCTTTCTCTGAAATTGCCGGACACTTCATGGAGGAAGAAGACGCTGAGGCCATGATGGAGGAACTCAAAGAAGCTTTCCGTTTATATGACAGAGAAGGTAAGAAAACTTCTGTAGTTTCTTTTTATTACTGTTAGTATCAGTATGGATTATTTATCGTCTGGGCCGTATCACATACATTAGCGCAGTAACATTTGTTTGTACCATAAATGTACACAGTACACACCTATTGTTAGATGTCATATTTTTTATAGGATACAATGTAAGGTAAAGAAAATTAGTAGCTTTTGATAAGTGAACTAGCCAGCACTTACCTAAATTCAAGAATCACGTTCAATTTATATGAACGTAAACAAACACTTTGCCTGCAATTATATAGTAATATGGTTTAAAGCAAATCAGAGGATATCTAGATTTTGTCTAGAAAGCTAGAACGTTCATCAATAAAGGCCATATCAAAAAATCACCCTCTCGCTTATTCTAACACTAAATGCTATATTATAACAATAACTATGTTTATATCTTCATATGGAACAAAGTAGTAGTATCAGAATATTTTTGCAAATAATATTAACTACAATATTGGCATTCAAAAATACTTACAGGAATACTGAGCTTACCGTGCTAGGCTAAGGCTAATGTTTTATTTAAAATTCAGCAAAATAAATATTAGGTATGATATTCAAACCAACAGTTGACCTGGTCTATGTTGAGTTAGCGCTTTAGCTTTTACTAAGATCTCACTTTCTGACCAAAATAGCAAAATATATTGGGATTAGAGGCTGATGAGGCCAATGTCACATTCAATACTTAATGTATGGGGTGACACATATTTAATGATACATATGGGGCAACAAGATTTATGTTAAGTTACATAACACGACCGTAAATTACAGAACCTTAACTTATATGCCTTGTACTACAGGAAACGGTTACATTACAACGGGAACGCTACGCGAAATTCTTGCCGCTTTGGATGACAAACTTGGTCCTGATGATTTGGATGGTATCATTGCAGAAATTGACACTGATGGTTCCGGAACAGTAGATTTTGATGGTACTTTGATTTAATTAGACTGTTATATTATTCTTGACTTTAGGGGGTTGTGCAACAACATTTAAATTAGGGTTTTATTCGCGAAAGAGTAATAGTAGATTAATGCAACCAAGTATCGCATCAAACAATATCAATGCTAAGCATAGTCTCTTAACCAGTGTTTAGCATTAGATCTAATCACAATAAATGTCAAATACGCATTACATTCTTAACGGATCATAATTAAAAGGAAAAAATGGGTAGGAGGTTTTGTACAGACTTAGTCGCAAGAGGTTCCAAAAATAAATTGGGTATACTAATAGTGATGCGAAGTTCTTATAGTGATTTGCTAATATTATTGACACGTCGCTGGTAGAAAGCAGAAAGTTATGTTGGTTAAAAGAATTTCAATGTCAGGTTGCGCCTACCACATGGAGATGGAAGGGATGAGGACAATTTTATCGTTATGAATGTAGATCTATTAATTAAAGTGACTAATTTTATTTATTTGACTGCCTTGTCATTAAGCAAGATTGGTTTTAGTCTACATATGCTAGAGAGGCGTCATTTTGGCTTTGGCCTGTGTAGATCTCGGTTTAGATGGAATATTGGAATAAGTATGGTGAGACAGATAACAAGGGAAGCCAAAGTCGTGTCTTTGGCTGCCAAAATCGTGTCTTTGGCTGCCAAAATAAACAAACTGTTTAAATGGACTCTGATATGTTTTAGAGTTCATGGAGATGATGACGGGCGAGTAGTGCGCTGCGTGGAATGTCGGCCTCGCTTCGCTTCACTTGGCACGTGTCCCAAATCTCAAAATCCAACAAAATCTATTATATACTGTACTAAACTTACCACATAGTTACTGTGAGAGTTCTTCTGCCCTCCATGGAAGGATGTACTCAACCCAGAATCCGATGTCGACATTATTATGTTAATCATCACTAAGTCTTCACTAATCTTTTAGTTTTATTACATCTAAATTATTCTGACGGAAACTATTTACTTTGATTTCATTCATTTCATCGCAAATGTCATCGGTGATCGTCTTTCGGTTTTCTCAACACCACACCACAAACAAAACACAGAACATGCAACTTTTTTCAGCAGATGCAACGTCAAGACCGAATGTACACTGCTATCAGACACATAATCCTAATTGAAGGCATGTTACTGTAAAATAAATAAGCTAACTTTGTTAAAAAGTCAATGAATAAGTGTACTACACGTGTTGCATACATGACAATTACGTCTTTATTATTCATCCGATTACTGCTTAATAAATATTAGCTAAGAAACAAATTCATACATATTGTTACATTTCACTTCAAAATGAAATTAAATGTCAGTGTTGAGATTCAGATATTTTCGAGTGTTTAGCACACAAGTGAGAAATGTATAAATTCTATAGTTTATTGTACATTTCCTAATGATTTTTCTCAATTCCTTACTTTCTAGCTTAATCAGATCTTCGGCTTTTCCTAGATCTTCTTTTCAATCATTGTGTTCTTGTCTGAATGCAATAATCTTTGGTATCTTCAAATATCATACCATTTGCGTCTGCAGCAAGGGGTGTACGAATCAAGTCAATTTGGCTTCTGGAATTTTCCTGTTATGGGATACCACAATTTTTGTTGAGGGGAACATTGAGTGTTGATACTATTCTCGTGCAAGGATCAACAAGGAAAAGAGTTATATACTTGCGGTGTCCCGGTTTTGTCTTGTCCTCAAGTTCAAAAGACCCCACAATATCCTCGTATATTTTATAGGGAAAACTATCAAACGATTAGATTGAGCAACAGTGTACCCTAAATCCAGGTAATTTTCATCCTTATCAACTTCAACTTTTAGGAAAATTGGTCACATCGTAAGTAAATTGCAGATGCTATAATTCTATCTACATTGCCGTTGATTTTCTGGGTTCGATTGAGGGTTCTGATGGATACTTTTCAGTCCCACAATGATTTGAAGGAGATCAACTTCTTCATCTTCGAACAGGCTAATTAAAATCAATGATACGACATAATCCCAAGAAGGCCGTATCTAAGGTTATTTAATTTTTAGTTTTACTAAAGGAGAGGATAAAGACTTTACTTTACTTTACTTTTTTTAAGTACTTTATAATTGGGAGGGGAGAAATTACAATAATTTAGTTCACTTTCCAATTTCATTCAGAGATACTTTGAATAAGAAGTAAAATTTATTAGTAAAGATATGGACGTATTCAGTACTACGTCAACTTCAAGTTTTTCATCTCACTCCACACCATTGGATAGCGTTCCAGCAGGAAGTTCTCTTTCCTCTAATCTTCATGGATTTGTTGACACTCACAGACATCCTGACAAACTAACCTCAAAGGATGATGGAGTTCGCTGTGTCATTGTTCCAAAAGATGTTATCATCTGCTATGGCCCTTATATGGTTCAAGGAATTCTGGACTACCGTCTAGAAAGGCTGCAAGGATTACAGAGTTAGAATTTTCCTTTCGCCAAAATCTTCATGTAGAAATTAGATTTAGTATTACAACAATGATGTATGATAGCTGTGACATTTACACAGCGAATCCAATTGGTCTAAGACTAAAACTACCATTTCTTGCTTTCAGATGCATTTTACAAACTTGGAGTTCATACAATTTTACAGAAAGCCCATCATATCAACTTACTCAAGATATTTTACATGGATACAATGATATTTTCATGCAAGATGACCGACTTGCACCATGGAGGAGATGGCACTATGGATATCAAATGCAAACAAGCTGTCAAAATATTCCAAATGGTATTCCATAAGGCAGGGCATGAAATCCGGCAGCGCCAACGGCAACTTAAAATGAAAGAAGACAAAATTTGCCGTTTGTGTGTTTGTGGGACCAAGCAAAAGAAATTTAGTGAAATTCCGCACATTTATGAACACGCTAAATCTTCTACTTCTACACATTCAGCCATCTCCGAATCCGGAAGTTCAACTTCTTCCGGCATGTTCATTGCTCCCTAATTTCATCAATACCAATGCAAGACTAATACACAATGTCGTCAAATTACTTATACTAACCTTATGCAACTTCAACAAACAATTCGCAATTAATCCACGCTTAATTTAAGATGATTTTAAACCATGTACTCAATAACAATAAATAAACCATTGCAAACCAATTCAACTGAGGAAGCGGAAGTAACATACCATTACTTTTTGCTTTTCAATACATGGCTTTTGAATTTATTTTCATTTATTCAAAATTGTTGGATTTTCTCGGAAAATTTAGAAATAGTAAACATTTTTGAATTAGTCCATTGTGTACAACAGTAAACTGCGAGCATAAATCAGTTGGAACTTGAAACTCAGTCTTTGTGCTAGGTGCTCCGCTATTAGCTATATACTGTTCAAGAGAAATTTCTGCCAACCGCTAACGATTAAAAATGTAAAGTAAAAGTAAACATTTGTGACAACTTTTTCAGTTATGTTGTTTCAAACTCTTGTCATATTAAGCTTTGTGTAACTGTATTTGGGTTGCTGAATGTTGACTGTGGTAGGCGTTGTTCGTGTGACTTATGACATAATTTTCATTTAGAGGGAATAATAACGGTCCGATATGCCAACCACAAACATTGATCTTATTGATTTAGCCAGGAGGTTAAAGTCAGAAAAACTGTTTGTGGCCAATGAAAGAAAAGAAATTGAAAGTCTCAACCGTAAAGTAATTTATTATTCTTTATTTTGTTGATTATTGTTAACCAATCTAATTCATTTGAAACACATCCGGAGTGTTTCTTAATTTAGGTTCAATTATTGTCCACTGGATTGCTCCATCAGACTTGGCTCACTGGACAGAATCGTTTGGCTCTGGAGAATTTTTCCCGAGGCCCAATAGTTTCTCCATTTACATGTCCTTTTGTTGTGGAGGGAGGAGGAGATGTTGTCGAAAACTTGGAGCTTGTGGAAGCACACAAATTTATTTCACCTCGATACTTGCAGTCATTTATAGATATCATTACCTTGTTGAGAAGTCATCCAGAAATTGTCGGACTATGTATAAGTAATTATGAACTGGAGAAAGCAAACCTGCAGTCACGCCTTTCCGCCCCTTCTCAAATATCCATTAGTGACGTCCTTCAAGCACTCATTAATGTTTACGGTAAGTTAATCTACAGAGCTCAATACAATGGATTCAATTTTACATATATTTCTATACGTCAATTTTAGAACATAAACGACATCTTGAATAGAAAGTTATTCATGTTGTAGAATTACGAATTTCTAAGGTTTTCCAATTATTCTAATTTGAGTTTTTAATACCATAAGAATCTATTTGGTCTAGATATACTTAGAAATTTTTAGGAAACCGAAAACCTTAAAAAGGTCCTTTTCGCATAAATCTAAGAAATTATGTTTTATAAGTGATTTACTTTTTCACAGGAGGCATTGGTGGACCTTTGCCCAGTGATGCTACACTTCACCTAAAACTTCTAAGTATCTTAGCTGGTTATCAAGTAAGTTAAAAAGCAAAACTATTAGGATCATTTAGCATATGCATCGCATGTAGGTTTATTTAATATTCAGTTGTTTAAGCATTAAGTAAAATCCAATTTTTAATCTATGTTGGGTATGACAGTTGGTAGGCTCAGAAAGTCCTCGGCGAGTATTAAGACAAGGCTCGTGTGCTTTTAGCACATTATGGCGACTGATTTCCGAAACTATTCCGTCATCAAGACTGTTTTTGGTGGGTGCACTTCATCAACCGGTGACTCAGCTATTGTCTTCCCAAGAGTTACTTTGTCTTGACGTAAATGCTGTAGCAACCAGTCCGATGTCTATGATGGTAGCCTCCACGTCTTTTGCAAACGCGACAACTAATGGAGATATTGCATCATTAGACCGTACAGAAAAGCTTGCCCGGCTAACGAAACTATTTATTGAAAGTATTCAAGATAACATTCACACTTTTCCAACAGGTATTTATAATAACGAAAAAATTTAGTAAGTCGAATTTGTCTTAGCAGTTATGTTCAAAATCACAGAGAAAAAGATATAATTCTCACGAAATGACGTCTAAGACTGATCTTCATTTGAAATTTTCTCATTGTAGGCCTTGCTTGGTTGATCAAATCCATTCACTCTCAGTTAAGTGCCAAACATCCAGAAAAGGAAGTTAGTGCTATTTGTACAGATCTGATATGGGCCTTGTTTATTTGTCCTGCTGTCACAAATCCTGAACCTTTTGGGGTTACCGATGCTCCAGTTGGCTCACAAGCTCGTCACACTCTTTCGCAGGTATTTTTTGATTATATACTAGCACCTGATGTATAAACATTCTTAGTTATGTCACTGATGAAATATTTTTTGCTTAACAGGTAGCAACTAATCTGCAGGCATTGGCTCTTCATCGGTGGGAGGGAACAGATCCACGAGTGAGCGAATTCATCTCATACTTGGATCCTGTAAGATTTTAAACAAGTGTTCGTGCATAAAGCAATGTAATCTTTTAACATATTTTAAGTCGTGTCTTTTTCTGTAGGAGTCCCTCAGTTCCGTTTTAGACCATGTTTTGAGCATGGAAGGCTTACCTACAGAGCAAACTGGGATTGTATCATCTTTATCTAGAAGAACTATTTTAATCCCGGAAAACTTAATGCCGCCACTTTTCACCTGGCTTAAAGAATGTCTTGTCTTATTAGAGCACAACGGAAAGTTGACCGAAATCGAAATATGGCCAACGATGGTGAAATTAATTACGTCTGTCAATGAAAACTACGCTAAAGCCACATCCAGTGTCTCTGGAGGTGGGGGAAATACATCTAGTTCTGTATCTGGTAGCAATGCAAGTTTATCAAGCAGCCCATCACACAGTTCAAGTATTCTGGCCAATGGGAAAAGAGTTTTGCTTAATCGAAAAAGTTAGTTGTATTTTATTTTGAGCAATTGTTATTGTAAACAATAAAATTAAAATCAAAATGTTTTTTTTTGAAATAGTGGAAAGCAGGCCGAATCAAAGTGTAGTAAATTCGACCACGGCTGCTGAAAATCGTGACTCGGGAATATCGGTTATAGTGTTTCCAATCACACAACAATCTTGGGAATGGGTGGGAATGCTGCCGGAAAGTGAAGTGATATCTAAACAGGGAAAAGTTTTGAATGGAGTTCCTTATGCAGATTCAATAGGTGCCATGGAAGATGCGGAGGATGAGGAAAGAGAAGATCGAAGCAGTCTGGGGGAGAAACGGACTCGGTTCTCCTTGTCCAACGATGAGGGTTCTATTGGCAAAGTGGACTGGGATTTTGAAAATCACGTGTTTCTTCACTGTAATTACCGAGATGGCAAAGTTGTCAAGTTGACTGGAACCAGTGACAATTTGGAAGCAGTTTCTGAAGCAGCATCTACGCACAGTGTTTCTTCGTCTATTGAGCTGGAAGATCAAAATGACAATTTCTCAGACATGTTGTCTGCGAATGTTTCGGGTAGGGGGACCCCAAATGTGTCAGGGAGGAATACCCCTTTGTCACAAGCGGAGCAGGAAGAGGAAAATAATGAAAATGCAGAAATGGATGACGACATAATAATGGACGAAGCTCAAAACGAGCCTCCGCCCAATATTAATCCTCCTAACCTTAATAATTTGAATATTAACGGTCCTGATCCTTCCAAACAAGCCAGATCTGAAATAGAAGACAAATTTTGTAAATTCGAGATTAAAAAGTTGTTCGGCGGAGACGAAACTGTTTCGCTCGTCAGTGATACCTGGAGCACGGATGTGTTGGCTAGTGACAGTGAGATGGGCGGGGATGCTCATCATGCTCCTCTCTTGCCCAATCAAGTCAACCGCCATCCAGGACCTTCAAACAATGCAGAATTGCCCGCTGCCCCAGTTGCTCAAGACTCTAATGCCAATAATGAAACTATGTCAGAAGCCTGGAGTACCGACGTCGCTGCCAATGATATAGAAAGACTTAATGACTTTGATACCGATGACACAGCCAGTGTAGCTCGCTCTGACGACACTGGTCGTTCCGAACCGGAAGTCATGACCTACGATACTCCGAGGTCTTCAGGTAGCCTAAAATATTTTTATTTAATGGGACAAAAATTTTTGTCGAGGATTTTTTTCTGTAAAATGTAATTTTTATCTGGAAAAGGTTTTTTCCAGGGAAAATTGTTTTTCTCGCCAAAATCCATTTTTGTTTTCCACTTTTCTCAACCCTTGCCCTCAAATGCGATACGAAATTTTTGTGCTTCTATTTAATGCATTAAATGTGTAAAATATGCAGTGTCTGGAGGAGGTCCTTATCGTCGACCAGATCAGGAACCTGATTTGTTGATGTTTGACGAAGTGCAACCAGAAAGTAATGCAAGTTCAGTTCCAGCCCCTCTCGTGGAAAATGAAGTGTGTTCAATGGATATTGCCATTGAAAGTGAGAGCAATGCAAATTTTGGAGGCTTACCTTTGCCTCTCAATGAATCTCTACTAGAAGTACCTACTAGTTCACCTGGCACAACTGTTTCCGGTATTGTACTTATTTTAATATGCTCTTATATCAGTTTTCTGCGTCATGCATATTCTTTTGATATTTCATTTTCATGAAAATGGTGCAGAAATCGTAAGTCCTACTTCAAGTCAAATAAGTATGTCTGTTTCTCCAAACTCTTTGCAAACTCCAGGAAGCAGTAGTCGATCCGGTGCTATACCAAAAACAATTAGCTTTGACAAAACTGCAGAACGCGGGGACAAGGTATTCATCATTTGTTCTAAAATTGAGCACCATTTTACTTTATACTGCATTCTTCTGAGAAATGTTATTTAATAATGGGATTTGTGGTTCAGGAGAACTGGGATGATGAAACCGGACGAACTCGAAGGTTTTTCCGCAATTTTCGACTGCCGTTTCGGGGAGGTAGAAGTCGGAAGTCACGTGGACACGATGAAAGAGTTGTTGAGTGGGAAAGAATGGGAGAGAACAATACTAGTTTACCTATACCCAAGGTTCGAAAAAGTTTATCTGAAGATATAGGAGCTCCATCTCCTAATCAAGGTACATGATTCTTTCTATTACTGAAATATTGCATTTCAATTGCTTTTTGTAGCTTGTTTTATACTTTAAATGGATTTTGCAGGTCTAAACGAGGCTTCGGATGAAATCTTGGCAAAATACAGGAGGAAGCCTAGTCTTACAGATTCGACGGATAGCCCTGTTTTGCCTCCTCGCTCAGAAACTGTCAATCTAAAACTGAATAGCGTGGGAAATGGAAGTTCATCTGCAGTCGTGCGCAAAGATTCCTTAAAAATAAGCAAAGCTGAACTAGTCAATGAATCTAGACGAAAATTAAGGAATGTCTTAAGCAATTGTGATTTACAACACGTTCATGTAAGTACACTTGGGAAATGTACTTTGTTCTTTAAAAGGGATGAAATAGTAATGATAATGATAATGATAGTGAAATGACATTGTCATTTTAATACATTATTTTCAGACGATCGAAGGAAGTTCATTGGATTCAGCTATTGTCAATTTACTGAGAGTAGAAATGGCAAGCGCAATTTCAAGAGCTGATCAAGTTACCGCTGCTCAACTACAAGAGGCAGTTCGGACGGTTCGATTGTTGGGAGTAGATGGGTTAGCTAACTTTAATGTCTTACTTTTTTTGGATATTATTATCAAAGTTCTCTCAGTCTCTTGTATTTTTATTCTTCTCCAAAATAATGATTTGCCGTTACCATCAACAAAGAAAAATTGTAGCTTTACATTGACCAATGCTGTAATATTTGGCAAGAAAAACTAGGTTTCTAAGAAGAAATATAGACTTTGTTGCCAATATCGTTTCTTTTTCGCTTAAATATTTTTTTCAATTTAACGTTTTTGTACTTGGTTTCCATATTCTTTAAAACTTAATGCTTTATAGATGCCGTAAAGTGCTACGCTTGCTAAAAGATGACTATAGACGGAGGAGTGATTACATTTCATATCTGATGAGGGCCAAACAAGGACTTCTCTCCACTATCAAGTTTTTGGAAAGAGCAACCATACGGGCGAAGCATGAAGGAGATACATATTCGCATTATTTGATAACAGAGTGTGTCCGACTTTGGCTGGAAGAGCAATCTCAATCCCACTTTGTTGATGAATTTAGTTCAGAATTCCGACAGAGCACTGGAGTCGACGAAAAGATTGAACTTCTCGACGGATTCTTGTACACCCTAATGGATTTGTTTATAGGAACCAAAGGTAAGGACTTTTGAATAAATAATGTACTGCACTTAGTTTTTTATGTTACGCATATTGCTAATCTTTTTTCTGCTGGGTTACAGAACTCACGGAGTGGCAACTTGGAAAGGCTGAAAGAGCCTTGGAGCAGTATATCGTTGCAAGGGTCTATTCATACGCCTTATATCCAAACGGCGAAGCTGATATGCATAGAGATGTGTAAGTTGCCAATCTACTGTTACTGTTCTTTGCAAATATTATAATACCATGAGTTTAGTATGATGATGACAATTTGGGGTTATGCAGGGTATTGCGGGATCACATTTCTCGACTGGAAACAGTTATTACTCCTTCGCATCGTGATTTGAAAATTCCAAAGTCGCAGTTAGGCGAATGTCCATGGCCAGCAGCTCAACAAGAACTTCGAATGCTCTCTGCGTACAAAACGGCTTCAGAGAAACTAAGGTGTATTATTAGAGCTGCGTCATTGATTGTCAATTTGCTCTCTTCTGGATCGGAGAAAGTTGTCGCAGCTGACGATTTCGTACCTGTTCTTGTTTTTGTCATCATCAAGGTGAGCTTTACTATCTTGAAACTTATTTCTTCATTTTTAAAGCGTTAAAGTGTCAAAATGACCCCTTTATCTGGTTTTAATTAATTTTTAATCTGTTTTACATTTTCCAGAGTAATCCACCCGCAATTCTTTCAACTATTCAGTATGTCAACAGTTTCTGTGGACAAAAGGTCTCTGGAGAAGATCAGTACTGGTGGACACAATTTTGTTCTGCTGTTGAATTTATCAAAACAATGGATTATAACGAATGAAACAAAGCAAGACAAATTCTAAATACGTTATATATTTACTGCGTTACGAAATAATTCCTTGTTAGATATGATTTCTTTGTAAAGGTAAGTTAATTAATGACACTGACTTCTAATTCAAAACGCGCTGTTACTGTTTTGTAATTTTTCCGCTTGCAGATTTAATTAGAATTTAAAATGACATTATGTTTTAAAAATTAAGTGGTAAAGACAGTGTCATTATTTGACGACTTATCCTATGGCCATTCGTATTGTCACACATACAGGTACAGAGCTGTGGAAAACTAAAGACCTCCGCATTTCGGTCACTATTTGACTCCTAGCTCCAAAGTCGTTTTTTCTCTGCTTCTCGAAATATTCTACACGAAATACCTATCTATTATACAGAAAGCATTCATTATGGATGTTCTCCAATTATGACTTGTAATTAAATACTTTATTGCGTAACCTTTTGCACTAAATAGACAAAAAGAAAATATATATCTGAAAAAAATAGTATAAATATTAAAACAGAATTGTATATAAATAAAATAGCGTTTGTGTAGTAAAATTCAGTAGTAAATAAAATAATATGCTCCTTGTTAGTATGCTTTCTACTAGAATTACTATAAAAATTTTGAAAACGTTCTCCGTAGTAAGTAATATAAAACTTGTTTCCAAATATATTGAAATTTAATATTAAGTTTGCTGTTGACAATATGTAATGCTATACAAATTAAGCTATAAGAAGTATCTCTTTACTCGACTCGCTGTTTTCACTTCTTTTGTTGTAAAAAGCCCAGAAACCAAAAATGACGGAAAAGGATAGTCGCAGTACATACGTCACGACGTCACGAGCCTGCGGAATGTAATCTCAGTGGGAAATGTCTAAGTACTCTTACACAAGTGAGATTCAGCCAACTACCTAAATGTAATTTACAATTTAATAAAGTGACTATGTAATTGCAACTTGAAACTGATGAAATCAATACTTTAGAGCACAAAACAAAATAAATAATACAGAATTTGCGATTGTATGTAGATACTGTTATTGCAATTACAAAGTATATAATGTATGATTTTAATTGTACGTTGATGATAACTTGTGTTGGATTGGATGATTTAAGATATGTTGTAGTAATTTCAAATAAAATTAGACAACAATAGATGAAAAATAAATTTCCGTTCTTTCCCTTCGTAAAATTTCATTTATTTCTTAAATGACATATAGGTGACATAACTGAACGGTAATAGTATTTTACGACATGTATATATCGCAGATAGAGTCTGCGTCCCAGAGAGTCTTTGAATTCGTTGCTTCAAAGATTAGTATTTGAATTCATTGCTTCAAAGATTAGTATTTGAATTCATTGCTTCAAAGATTAGTATTTGAATTAATTGCTTCAAAGATTAGTATTTGAATTCATTTCTTCAAAGATTAGTATTTTAATTCATTGCTTCAAATATTAGTATTTGAATTAATTGCTTTAAAGTCTAGTCTTTGAATCTCAAAGTCTGCGTCATCTCTGGGACTACGACATATGACATACGACATATACATATTCTAGTGTATGAAATGGAAATGAATTGTACAAGGTGGATTTGGTCTTTATAGTTACATTTTTATTAGTGTTTCGTTGTAGTATTAATATTTCTTTCCACTCGACATTCATTTAAGAATCGCATAATGGATTGAAATGAGAATGAAATCCCTTCAATCCTTGTAGAACTTCAAATAATATAAAACTATCAATAGTATCTGTGTAACAAACAGTAGACTCTGGTCATGATTTCGAAAGTGGAATCACATTACATTGCAGTTTATATCTGTAGCTATGTGTGGGTAAGTTGACATGGCACTAGTAAGCTTACATTGCCTGTATAAAAGTAGGTTTAAGTAGACAGTACTCGTACAGCATCAGATCATATTCATCATCTCGTGGCCTACGCCTACTAACGTATAGCTACACTACATTACATACATTACACAATGTACTTTCTACAGTAATACAAAACTTACACCTAGTTTACATTAACTATATAACTACTAAATATTTACATATCCGAACAAATCTGGGAAGACCTTCCTGGTCAGAAAAATGTTACACTGTCAGTATGACTTTTCATATGTTACACATTTCACCTGGGCCTTTTTACAATTTGGCGTACAGGAATTTGTTAAATATCAAAACTTTTGAGTGCTGCTTCATATTTTTTCGACATTTTTTCAGAATTCCTATTCAAATACATTTCAGAAACTCACTGTATAGCATTTTCTGACCGTAAAGGGCTTCCACAAACAATTCTTAGTAATTGTATTTATCTTCCACAGTTAAAGACAAAATATTAAACCTTCTCCAATGAATAGTGTGGAAGTTAGTAATTTCGTTTTGTAATCGAATTCTAGAGGTTCTTAATTTTGATAATAAACTGACTGTAAAATGAGAAGACAAATAAATGTTGTCTATCTCACATGTACCACGATTACATAATATTTACATAACTAAAGAGATTCTTTATTTCGTAATATAGAAATCGGGATACTATTTACTATATATAATAACAGTCATTTCGACGCAAAATATTTTGAAATGAACAACGAACAAACATAACAAATCTTTTCATTCCCATTATTGATCGTAATACAATACCTTAATCAAAATCAGTATTATTCTAACTTATACGAAATCTGACTCGATTTACCTTCATTGAATAACATTTTACTTACTTTGCTATTGCTGCACTCTCATTAGCTACTATAATCTATTACTTATCTATTCTAACAAATTATCGTCCTTATTTTTGTATACAATTCTTGTGTGAGTAGAAGTTGCCGTTTTTAAATTAGGTGTTACATTTTACTTTTACATCTATCCACTTACATGCATTAACTTGTTTACAAGTATCAACTAGTGCGTGGAAATCCTGTTTTCGTATCAATTGTGCAAAATCAACAGACTGCCCAGTTACTTAATTAACATTGCAACTTACAACAAGTATCATAATAATATGTTCAAGTATTAATAAATAAATTAACAATGAATATTTTCGAGTTTTGTTTATTTTCATTAGAAATAGTAGAAATAATTTACACTTTTAGCTTAGGTAATTCAAAAAAGCTAGTTTATCGTACCGTACAATAATATCTAACAACAATAACCGCATGTAAGACTTATTTCTACTACATTTAGGTTAAAGCGCAGAACTATGTAATAATACCTACCTATTTATGTCATAATCTTAATTGTAAACTAATAGCAAACAACTTTCTTATTACAATTATGCCAGGGTAGGTACTTATTGTGCATTGTACCGTCCTTACACTTACATAGTTACTATTTAATTGTTTCTTAAGCACACAAATATAAATTCATGTGTGGAATGGACGGAGTTTGCATGTGTTTGCTCTCATAGTGTTACCTATCCGATAAATAATACATCTACACTGTACTACTAAAATAGAGAACATCCTATTTTGTAATTTATGAATAATCGCATCAGTCGAATCCGCTTTCTGACGATGTGATCTCATTTATAAAGCTTACAATTAGTTCAGTCGGAGAAGACAGAATGGACAGGACAGGACACACGATATCTATCAAGTAGTAGACACAACATCAACAGGCAGCACGATTATCATTAACAATTTCCAGAACCATTAAAGCTATTTTTCTACCATTTACCCATCAATTTACCAAATTCCCATGAAAAATTCCTTTATAATGATTTCTAAGAAAAATTCATTTTACCAGGAACCATCATTGGTTACGTTTGCAATTCACATATCACTCTAAAAGTTAACCGGGTCAGAAATAATTTTAGTAGAGAGTGAAATGAAATTGAAATGATCATTGGAGAAAATTAATTTTTTAACACTAGGAATTTACTTTAAAATGCTTGAATAAAAAAATGTTTGTAGATTTTCAAAAACTGAAATATCTTTGCATTTAAAAAAATTACTTATCTATGGAATGTTTGGTTATTCCATTAAACCTATAAAGATATCAGTCAAATTGATGTTAGTGAATGTTCCGAAGTAGCACTATAATTGATTTGAAATAAAAATAACCCAATCAAATTAACAATAAACCTGCAATGGGCTAAGAAACAGTTTTAGCTGGCGGTTCAAACAAGGATTTTGGTTTTTGAAAAGTTTTTCACATGGGGAATGACTGCCTATTACAAGTGTGTTTTAACTTTCACCGAAAATTCCCTGCTGTAATTTACAAAAAGAGAGTCGTGGTCATCTTGGCTATATGATACATTTACAAACATTTTTACAGACTAACTCTCCAGCTTGACAATGACGAGAGAACTTGAGATTGCCATTTATTATTTACATTATAAAGTAGATAGCTACACTAGTAAATATATCTAATTAAAAACGTCTCTTGGGATTTAGGATTACACCGATTGAGTTACCTGTACAATTTCGTGCATGACTCTCAAATGCAAATCTTGAGCAAATCTTTGTCACCGCAATCAATCATCCATAATACAAGCTACACGCAATAAATATCCTTTTTAATATATAATTACACAATTACTACAACAGCAAAAACTGGTTTGGGGAGGTATAAAACTAATAGAAAGCCATCTAGATCTTGACTCCTGGGGCAAACAATTCACCTAAACTTTCATATTCAAGTGACAGATTCTCATCGTCCTAATTACTGTGACCATAACATCCTAAAATACATTCTTTCTACCAATACTGACAATACTTTTGGGTAGTAGGTTATTCAGAACCGCAGAAAGGGGAAACCGTTTTATGAATGTAAAATTGATTATAAGACTACATTCTCCCCTTTAGCGATCTTCAACCATGACTAATTTAAATCTTTTGTCCTACTAAAATTTCAAGTGGCCTGCACTGACCATTCAAATTATAAAACATTTTTAGCTCGTCACGTCTACATCCAGTACTATTGGTTATACGCTCTTCTGGAGAAGATAATATTACATTGCATGAGTCTACAATCTGCTCTGCTTCTCATTGTCTTCATTCAGTGATAATACTGTTGAAATTTGAAAAGTACATTTTAGTTCCACAAGTCGCAACAAATGTTTTGGTTTTCTAGTTTTCATGTTGTCTTCTCGAGGTTACTGATTTCGAATTTGTGATGTGTTTTTTAAC